>APFE030333881.1:42781-105833 GCA_000404065.3 Pinus taeda
ACTAAAAATATTTTTTTATTTTATTTTATTTTTTTGGGTTACAGACTATGTTTTTTTATTTACTATTAAATAATGATGAAAGGATAAAACCTAGGTAAATGATTTCTAAATGATGTCCATGAGTGTTGCCTATGCATAACTGTAAAGAATAAGGGTGTCTTCACTTATTAGTGAAAATATGTGCCACTTACCTTTGAAGTGGCAAATTATTTTGTTGATAATGTAAAACATTAGGTGAATACTATACTAGAGAGTTCATGCAAAATCTCCACGTATTGGGGTCCATTAGATGATGTAAAATTATAAAAATTTCCATTGTTGGCAATATAAGAACCATCATTTGAATAGTTGTCACATCTTATATTGTAGGTGACAAAAAGATCTCATTTCTCATTACTAAGAAAAGTGCGCATATGACACCAAGCCTCTTTGATATGTATAGACAAACTATGGGATTCCATGGAGATGAGGCAATGTATTGTTTCTGAGTTAATCCACAAATGCATATGTAGAATGTTATGCACTATGAAAGAACCTATGACAACTCATTGTGGTCCATTAAGCAAAGATCTCTTTCAACAAACAATATCATTCAAAACCTACTATTGAAGCAACTAATATACAACAATAGACGGATTCTTCTAATTTGTCATCCTTTGAGTCCAGTGCAACTTGACGCACAATAAAAATATAGTCTTGATTTACAACAATTATAGAGAATTTCCTAAATAAGATAATAAAAAATACAAATGAAAATAAAAATACACCATATATAACCACCTTATATAAACTTCCATATATAACCGTTAGACCACAAACCTTAAACCTGCCCATCAGCCTTGAAATTCGGAAACCGCGTTTTCTCTCGTCGGAACCGGTGCAGGGTCCAACATGTTACGCAAAAGGCGTCAAATATGTCGTCATTTCTGTTCAAAGTGGTGCAGAGATTCGGATGGTCTTATTTGTGAGGAGGCGGATTCCGGCTTTCTGGCAGGTTTTATGGGGATGGACGGTGGAATAAAAAATTAATCGCCATTATTATAAGGTATGGTTATATAAGGTATTGATGGTGGAGGTTGGTTTGATGTTTGTGTAGCATATATCAATATGGATGGATATTTTTTAATATTTTGTCTAGATCGGTACGAGTTCACATGTTCAGTCACGAAGGTTCAATCTAATTCAGGACAAGTTCCTAAATTAAATAAAAAAGGGTTTAATCCAATTTATCTACGTTTGTAAAAGGTTCAATCGATCGTCCTTTTGGAACGATTATTTTTTATTGAAAAAATAATCTTGATGTTAAATGGATTTAGTAATGTTATTTTTTTTATTTAGAAAATTATATAAAAAATAATCTTGATGTTAAATGGATTTAGTAAGGTTATTTTTTTATTTAGAAAATTATAAGACAATTCGATAAATGAAATATAGAATTTAAATTCTATTTCTCACTTAATTAGAAAATATATCAAAAAATTAAAATATTTAAACTATGGCTCCGTAAAATTATGAATACATACTTAAAAGAGTAATAAGTTAGGAGGTTTTTGGTTAAGTTTAATTAATTTTATAAAAATTGAAAGCAATTTTTTCCAAAATTTTCATTAAAATAATAAAAAAAGATATATGAAACATTATATATATTTAATTTAAAATAAAATATTTATGATGATAATAATTTAATTTTAAAAATTAAGTTTAAGTTTTGAATTTGTGATTAGAAAATAATTATTCTTAGCCATCAAGTTTATTTTAAATTTATAATTGATTAATCATTCAACATGTTTATTTATGGAAATTGACTAATGTATGTTACTAGGGTGAACATGTTTTGTTATATCTTGATGAGTTATTGATAATTTTTGAAAATACCATGAATTTAATATTTGAAATTAGTATTTATATATATATATATAGTAATATATATATATATATATATATATATATAGATATATATATATATGCATTTCTAGTCTTAATGGGAAACCGTATTTGTATTTGTTGATCGTTAATTAGAGTTTAGGTAATGTAAGAAATAAACATATAATACTCAGAAACTACTAACAACTACTTATATTGGACTACATAAAGAAAGAAAACACCTTCTAGGAAGCATAAGATAACATCAAGAGTCTTAGGAAGTAACTGGGATTGGATCTTGAGCGCTTGTACCAGCTAGAGCAGGAGGTTTTAGGTCACACTAAAGATGACTTTCAAGGTGAGCTTCTCGGGCATCCAAAATAGCATGATAACAACATTGATAATGTTGCACCTGCTTGATTTCATTCAAAGATGAGATTATATCATTATGGTCTTCATGCTTCTCCTTCAAGGCCCTGTCCATGAGTGTTTACATCTACCAATGGAAGGTTATGGAGTTTAGGTGCTAGCTCAATCTTCCCCTAGTATGGCTAGGGTTAGGAACCTAAAAGGTTGCGTCTGCTTGGATTTCTAAATCAAAATAAGATTGATGTTCGTTGGTGGTTAGGGCTTCGAGTTGGCGAATTTCCTTACAAATTTCAGGGGCTGGCAGAATGGAAGATTCTTGCAGCATCATGACCTTGAGCTTGGGCATGTGACCTTCCTTAAGGGCCTTTGTCCTCAACTCCTTGATATTTGTCCATTCATTGCTAGGGCATATTGCACCAAAAGAAGTGTTGGGCAAGGTGGTGTACCGACAACAATTAGGGACTCAAATGATTGAGATTAAGAAAGCCAAAAAGCGGGTACATGGATTCCAAGGAAAATAAGGCCAACAAGCAAAGGAGAATGTATGAAAAGGAATGATAGATGAAAGACTCTTGGTATGCAATTAGGGACTCAAATGATTGAGATTAAGAAAGCCAAAAAGCGGGTACATGGATTCCAAGGAAAATAAGGCCAACAAGCAAAGGAGAATGTATGAAAAGGAATGATAGATGAAAGACTCTTGGTAGGGTCTACTGCTTGCCAGGAGACACCATAATATAGGCTACTACCCAACCCAATTGAGCTCAAAACAAAGGAAACAAATATCCAACAACTAGAATGAAAACTAGAGATTGTAATTATTGAATCGGAAGAGTATAACCATACCCTGAATTTATCAATTCTTTGAGCTTGAACCAATGAGATCGTGTGTTCTAGAGAAAGGTTAATGCCACCAACTCCTACAAAATCTAACGCTAATGTTTTCCTCAGTGTCTCAATATTTGCAACCCTTGCATGCCCAAAGCCTATCTCCTGACCATTGCTCAGGTGTCAATGCTAGCTTCGAGGTTCTTCAAACCCAAAATTCAGGTTGTCTTGCATGCAGTCGCATGTCGAATTGTTTCTAGAATTGAAGGCCAATGTACGAGCTTGATAGAAATCCCGCTGACTAGTTTATATCTCTACATATTCTCCACCGGACATAAATCTTCTTCTATTAAATTCCCATGGGAATTGTCCCACTTGCGGTGGGGGAAAAGCTTAGGCATACCAAAAAAGTGAGAGAGCAAGGTCTCTCCTTTCAAAATGGTCAAGCATAATAAAGATCAACATAGAAATGAGGATTAGTGTATGCAGTTCGCATGTGTGTTGAATGGGGAGGGTTAGCCATACCAACCCCCCCTTAAATGTTATGGGAGGCAGCGAGGTGGCGGGCTCACCGCCCCCGCCTCCCCTCATCTAACCTCTAGTGTCCCATCTTCCAACACACTAGTCAGGGAGAAAATCAGTACATATTTCCCCACCTACCCTCATCTAACCTCCAATGTCCCATCTTCCAACACCCTATTCAGGGAAAAAATCAGTACATATTTATAGATGGTGTCATTTTTAAAAATTGTATTTGATTTGTGCTTATTTATTTCAACATGTAAATGATATACCATGTTATATATAGTGTTTCAATAAGAGGTTTTTTTAAAATTGAAGAAAAATACAAAAAAATTGTTTATTTTAAAGATATTTTTCATTGTAAATTTTATTTAGAGGGATGACTTGAACTTGGAGCTTTTGGAGACCAAAGTGTTGGCTTACATAGCCATCACCAATTCGGATACCTCACCTAGAGTAAATTTCATATTTTTGTTACTTAAATTTTAAAATAATAATAAAATTATAATAGAAATTGGGATGGAACCTTTTAATAGAATAGTGTTGTGTGTTGACATTCAATGGATCTTGAAAGCAAGCATAATTCATTAAAAAATTCATTATTTTCAATATAAAATTGTAATATGTAAGATCAAAGGAAATAGTGTTTTAATTTAAAGATTGAGTCTTAACTAGCAATTGCACCAAATGTTGCAAAGGAAATGTTGTAAGGCATAAATTTAAGAAAAATTGAAAGGCTTCCAGCAAACTATTTACCATATCACCTAGCTCTTGAGACATTTTTTTAATTGTTTGTGGAATTGAAATTGACTTTTAAGTTAAGCTCTTATCATCGAGCTCTTGAGGCAATTTTTTGAATTGTTTATGGAATTGAAATTGACTTTTAAGCTAAGCACTTATCACCTAGGTCTTGAGGCAATTTTTTGAATTGTTTGTGGAATTGAAATTGACTTTTAAGATAAGCTCTTATCACCTAGCTCTTGAGGCATTTTTTGAATTGTTTGTGGAATTGAAATTGACTTTTCAGCTAAGCTCTTATTGCATAATTGAAATTGACATATAATCTAAGATATTAGTGGTTTTAAGCTCTTAGGTTTATTTTTACGAATAAATATTTCAACAATAATTTCTATATTAGAATATTCATCTAAATACCATAATAAATAACCATATTAATGAGAAATTAATCTGTTAAAAAACAAAATTTCAAAATCATCAACGTAAGATTTTGTAATTTTTGATAGAATATTGTAAAAATTTACAGTTTTTTGGTTGGAGTTTGAAAGATTTAAAATTTGATTAGAAATTTAGAAAATTTTAATTTTAAGTTGTTGAATTTAATTTTAAATATAATTTTAGTGGGTATAATGATTGATAATATGTATTTAGTTGTTGATATGTAGTATGGATGACTAAGATAAATGTTGTTATCTTCTCAACCTAAGTCCAATATTGTAACAGTTTAAACAAGTATATTCTAGTAATAACTAACATCTTCAGCTTTAAAATTATTCTAGTAAAACTTAAATATAAGTTCAAAAATATTCACACTAATCAAATCTGAGGTATATTCTTGTAATAACTAACATCTTTAGAATAATTCCAATAAAACAAAAATATAACTTCAAAAATATTCACCCTAATCGAATCTGAGGTTAGGGTTGGAAACATGTTAAACAATGCATGCACACCAGGTGATATTAGCAATAACTACAAGTAGACAACCCTTGATCCAGTCCTTGTTGATATCAGTTGTGTCACCTGACATTATATGATGTCCATAACAATGGACACGAGGAGAGCAATGTATTGGTATAATGGACCCTTGTACAAGCTCACAATCACCGACCTGCTTATGCAAACTACGGCACCAAAGATTTTGACCTAGCCTGGCAAACTTTTAACGTTAAATTTCTCCAATCTGAACTCATTCCATAGAAATCTAAATTGACGTCGCCATATAATAACATGCCGGTAATAAATGCTCCCTAGAAAAATTAGAAACCTGATCGTACCTCAACATGATGGCCATTACGAAGGTCATCACAGGTATCCCATTGCCCAACGCACTCGCCAAATTTGGAAATGTATAATTAAGCCTCGCAAAGAACAAGTTTTGGTTTATTGTTATTTTGCAATATTTGTTTCAGTCTTGGAATGAATTTTCTGACATTGAGTTCAACTTAACTTATTTCAGAAATATTCTAGAATCAGATTCCAAAATCTGGAATTAAGATAAAGGTCACCCTAAAATTGTTGATGCCAACAAATTTCATTACAAAATAACTTTCAACATCCCCTAATAAAGCAAGAATGAAAATCCTGCAAAAGATTCCATTACAAAATAAATTCCAACATACCCTAATAAAGCAAGAATGAAAATCCTGCAAAAGATACAAAACATTAGAGATGGCCGCTCATTCCTGCAAAATGATAATAAAGGGAAAGATCAAACTACAATTATAAGCCCACGATGATGTGATCAAACTTAAAAGTTTATTGAAAATACTAGATTTGTCAGGTACTACAATATTGTGAGGGGGTATGACACGATCGTCGGAGAGCACCCCTTTGAAAACATAAGAGTAGGTTCCGCAACCTACCTCGGTGTCTTCCTGGAACCTGCCTGTGGCTCTCTTGAGCTCTTCTCGAAAGACCTACACACGACGAATCTTGATCTCGTTGTCGGTTCTCGAACACTTGGATATCGACAAATGTGTACTTAGTAACTTACTCTTACAGGTGGTTGTTCAGATGGGTCGTCCTTGAGATTAAATCGAACCTGGATGACAAAGACGCATACTAGAATGCTCATCAGGATGATCCCCATGGCCATCTCTGCAACAATGATCAAAGTCTGAGTTGCGGAAAGCTTCTTGGCTTGGACCATTAATGAATCTAACCTGCAATCCTCGAAACAAGGTCTGATGTTGGTGTCCCAAATTGCTCTATTTTTTCCCTATTCCCATAAGCCTTAACCTCTTTTTTATCTTTATTTAACCCTCTCATTCTAGCACTAGTCCATGATAATCATCTATTCCTACATATACTTCATATTTCATAATTAAGATTTATTAAGTGCTTTATTAATTACTTTACATAGATTTCATACGTTTTAGTATCTCTTGTAACTTATGTTTAAATTTCCTAGAAGTAATTGAAGAACTAAGTGTTAATCATTATTTAGCGTGATCAGTGCAGTCAAATTCCTGCGCCACCCACGATGTTGCTCCGTGATCTTCGTGATAGTTTGAATCCTTCCACGCAGGAGTTTTGATCCACAACTCCTAGTTCGGTTGGGGACTATCTGAGGTTGGATATTGGTGGCATATAGTCAGGCATACTTGCCAAGAATGTGGCCTACGGCCAGCAAAGTTTGTGCTTTATTATAACCATTAGCCGATTTTGCAATGTTGTTTGTTAGTTCGTTCGGCCAAAAGGCTTAAAGAGGAAATGACTGTAATTAGCAGAATATGGCTAAGGTCGAGAGACTGTATATAATGTAGACCATAGGTAGAGCCAAGCTAGCGATATCTGAATTTGTAATTTCATTTACTTTGTAATTTTGTATCACCCTTGGTTTTGGGCTAGACTCGCATTATAATGTATATTTTTTGATCAAGTTTAATACAAGGAATGTGCCATGTTTTCTTCACATTGTGTCTAATTTGTATTTCATGCATGAATAAGTGTTGAATCGTTTTGTTTCCTAAATGGGAAACGAGTTGGTTGGCTAGGGCCCAGCCAACCTAGCTCAGTTACCCTTGTGCTTTCGCCATTTAAAAGGTTTGCGCAAACATTTATTCATTTGCAGTTACGTGGCTTGGATTATTCTTATGTTTATTTCAGAAGTCCTAAGTTAAATTCATTTCATAGTCAAGCGTGAACGGATCCGTAGTTTGGAAGTTTAATTAAGTTTATTTCTTTCTTGCAATTTCTTTCCTGCAATTATTTTCCTGCAATTTTTCTCTTAGTTTTCTTCTGCTCGAGTCATGCAGGAAGATTCTTCCTGTACTAGTGCATGTAGTTTCCTGCACTCTGATTTATTCATTTACTTCACAGCAAGTGTTACGTTCCTTTTCCTACTTATAATTTCATTTATTCCTGCAAGCAAAAGTATTGTTAATTCAAGTAATCATTCTTAATGGTAAGAGTTATACTTCTGAAGGATCTAAGAATGTTTACGTGAATTAAGGAAGGACGTTATTACAAACACCATACTTTACACTTGCATTTTATGACTTAAGAAAAAGGAACAAAAACATTATAAGTGAATTGCCAAAAGTTAGTTTGATGCATGCAAATTACTTTGACTGCTTCTTTGATTATTCCGAATTGTTTTTTCTTTATGAAGTTTACTTTCATTGCAAAGTTCAGTTTATTAAAACATTCTTTTTCACGTGTAATTTATCTCAGATTCTAGCTTGCAATTACAATTCTTTTCAACACATCTTTTAATTCTTTCGAAAGTAAATTAGAAACTTTGGTGAAGGAAGCTCTGTCTCGGTGCAAGAGTTGGTCTCTTGTCACAGGAACAGAGTGCTCTAAGCCTTGAGGCTTAGAGCACCTCCACAAAGACATAATTCTTCAGTAAAGAAAGTAAAATATACTTTTCCACATAAGTATTATACCTGCACTAGTGCAAGCATATTGCAATAGTACAAGAACAAGTTGCTTGGTGTAGAAGGAAGATCAATTGGAAAACAGATCTTTGCAAGGGCCCACTTGTTAAACTATTAGCCATCTATACTGAAGATAAGAATAGCATTTCATTTCAACATTTAAGATTTCTTCCAATTGTGTGAAATTTCATTTACTTGATTTCCTCGCAAATTATTCTTTTACATTCCAGCACTAGAATTGCTTTGGTGTCAATTTCCTTTGAGATTGTTTTTTGTCTGATTTTAAAACATTTCATTTAAGAAGTAGGATTAGGAATAGAAAAAGTTCATACCACTTCTGGCATTGCCTATGCTTTGTCTCTAAGTTTACGAAACCCATGGGTTGACAATTAAGTGTTGAAGGAGCTTGCTTATTAGTGTAATTCCTGCACCCAACGCCCAGATCTAGCACAAATGCATTGTCGATCATTGACCGGACTACAAGCCAAAGACTGATACATTCTAGCCAGGCACTCATGACTACACCACACAGACCTTTAAGGACCTCTGACAAATACTCTTGTGCGCTCGAAGATGATGATGAATAGTCTCATAGAGAATTGTAACTAACTAATAAGTTTTGTAACTAACTAATACCATTTTTCAATTTGATGGTCAAGACTATTTCTATCGTCTAACACTTAGATCAAAAGCACACAAAAACACAGGTGGCATGGGAGGGAGTTCTTTTCAGAGGGGAACGCCTTACAACGTAATTAGGAAATTTACTGGAGCATAGTTGGTTTCAAAACCATATCGGGTTTCTTTAGTCAATAGGCTTTATGAATGAGAAGTGATTTTAAATAGGATATGGATTTCAAGAGACGGAGACGATGGGTGATATAGTGCTACACCATAATATTGTATTTATGATATATTTAAGTTTTATTATTAAAATAAAGGGATGAATAGTTAAATTTAGTCACTCTATTTTGTATTTGCTTATAAAAGAATGTTTTTTCGGAAGTAGTTTATAAAACAATGTTGTGATGCATTAAAACTAGTTTTTTAGTATTTAGTTTTGTGCTATTTCTTATGTTTACCCATCAGAGCCATCTTCGTTGGCCATGTAAAGAGATCCAATCTCTTTTATGTTAACTCTCAAGTTTTTTGACATTGATTTTCTTTCACCATTTGTCTACTTGTTTCTTCTTGGGAAAATGGAGGTACTTAGAAAGGAAAAACTATCTTTCTCATTTATTCTTTCAAAATACACTTATCAATTTATTCCACATCATCAATAATAACTTCATCGCTCCTCCTAATAACTCCAATCACAAGGATTCCTTCTTTGTAGAAGCACAAATTTCCCCAACAGTAGCAAAAAATTATTCAATATCATAATCAACTTCTTTAGGAGCACACTCAAGTGATACATGATTTGATGATGAAACTACAATATCTAAAGCTCAATAAATAAATAAAATTAACCACTATCAAGATTTCCTAAGACCATAAATTGGCCATACCACAATCCTATGAAACTACAAGATCTAATGCTTAAAAAAAATGTCTCAACCATTGTCTAAATTGCACTAAGACTCTCAATTGGCTATGCCACAATTTTCCTGGTGCTTTTGATGGTTAAAGTAAAGGCTTGGATATGATCCTTCTCTTCATATATCTAACATCAAACCACACTATTATAAAGATAAAAATTCACCTTGATATCCTTCCCTATTTAAGGATTGATTTCCTAATATTGAGATCAAGTTAATCATAAGGGCGACAATGTAGGCTCGTGTTGCATATAACTCAATAAATAGAGGGTTCATACACACTCTTATTCCATTAGTACCCAGGACCATTTCTATATTACACTTTGGGAGCATGCTTATCACATAGGCAATGTAGAGGGAAATTGAGTGCATTGGCTTCAACTTTCTTAGTTTTCCACTAAGATAGTTCAACAGTAACTTGAAATATTTAACAAACTTTAGGTGTATCTCCTTACTTATGATCTATGTTAGGTATTGATAGTTAAATTTAATTTTGGATTACTTCATACTCTCCATCATGAAGTTGTATTGCCACATAGCTTTTCTCTTTCATTATCTTTTCAACATGCTATGGTTTTTGAAAAGAAGTTAGGAAAATTATCATTGTGCTTTCATTCTTTATCTTGATTCCCCTCTCCATAACCAACCTATCCCGTAGCTATGCCTTCTCCCATGGTTACCACCTCCCCACCCCTTACTCATTAATTTCAGATTCCATAAGTAATCTTCTCACAACACAACAATGTCCCATGCTTTGTAGTTCCCTTTCTTACCAAGACCTCGTTCTGTAATCCTAACATAAACTTGCCACTCCAAATGCTACCACCAATGTGGAAAACCCTAATGAACCTATTTCAAACCTCGTCATAATGACACACCTTACATATCCCACCCACCCCAAGCTCTTTACTCATGATTTCTAGATTAAAGATCATCTTACTAAGCTTATGATAGATAATAATGGTAGCTAAAAAAAATTATTCTCTGTGGCCCTTATCAAATCATTGGATTTTTGGGTTGTCCCCACCCTTAACCACATTATTTAAACTAGGTGAATGACAATCCTTAGTCCTTCATGACCTTTCAATGTAACATTAAATTCACCATTTCCCTTCATTTTTTTAGAGATGATGATGTGTGAAGTTACTTCACTAGATTGTGCAAACTTACCACTAGGGATACATTACAAAAATGAGTTCTCTACAACACACGCTTCTTTCACCAACACATCCAACATCGCTAAGGATGGTCAACATTTTTTATTCCAATCATTTTCTACTTCCTCTCTATAAACATTATTTGGCAATGTTGTTGTATGTCAAGTTTTTGTTCATATATTTTTACTTCTATGTATTATCTCGGAAGTCGAGCCTAATCAAATTTCTTTAGTCCCCACATCAATAAAAGACTTCCTCTTTAATTATCAAGATGTTTTCATTAAACCCCACACGTTGTGACCCTCATGATATATAAACATACCATCAACCTTATTCCTTGTACCCCCCTTCCCAATACCGACCCTATTGTTTTATCCCTACTAAGATAGATAATATTAACAAACAAATTTAGCCACTATTCCAAGAAAGCAAGATTTATCATAGCTCCTCACCTTCTAGATTGTCCACTTATATTATCCCTAAGAGGGAAACCCATGGATGGTAGTTAGGCATTGACTATCGACCTATCAATAAGGTGACCATCAAGAACAAGTACTAGTTTTCTCATATCAAGGACTTGCTAAACCATTTGTAGGGTGCTTTCTATTTTGCAAAGATGGATGTAACTTCAGGACATTTTCATGTTTAAATGAAGGAAACCAAAGCTTGGAAGATAAAATTTAAGACCAAATTCATTCTTTATGAGTGGTTTGTTATGCCTATGGTCTCACCAATGGCCATGCCACTTTTATGAGACTCATTGATAACCCATTCCATCCACACCTTGGAATTTATTGTCATTATTTATATGAATGATATCCGTGTCTTTAGAGAAACTTAGAACGACTATGTCCTCCATAGTTTCCAATTGCCACATATTTTGTGTTCCGAGAAACTATAGGTAAAACTCAAAAACTACAAGTTTGGATACCACTTCATTTCTTGGATGGGATTTTTAATTTCTACAAGAGAAATTCAACCAGACCTTCATAGTGGTAAGTCCATCCCACATTAGCCATCACCATACATTGTGATTGACCTTATAATTTTTTGGGTGGTGTCAATTTTTATCAAAAGTTCACAATTCCAGGCTATCACATCCTCTATGTTGGAAAACGTAACTAGGTTCAGTCTTCATAATATAATTGAAGAAGACATTTATTGGTTAAAAGAAATTGATTTTGTATAATGCCCCATTTCAACATTTTTTAAATTGTCTTTAGCTATCTAAGTAGCCAAGTCATCCCTATTAGATTACAGGTCAACCCAACTTGAAAAGACATGAATTTTCACATGGACAAATCGTGACTATATATTGGCATAAGGACTCCAATATTTGGAAACAATTCCATGTATTTTCTAGGATGA
Source organism: Pinus taeda (assembly GCA_000404065.3). Taxonomy (NCBI): domain Eukaryota; kingdom Viridiplantae; phylum Streptophyta; class Pinopsida; order Pinales; family Pinaceae; genus Pinus; species Pinus taeda. Next base: position 55,049 of record APFE030333881.1, read on the forward strand.
AATTCAGATCTATGTGGTAGAATTCAGGTGTCTTCTGTAATGGATTTCGTACCTCTTGTGATGCACCTTTTGTAGTGCCTTTCTGTGATGGCATACAAACCTAATGTGGAGCCTTTATGTGATGGCATATGAGCCTACTTTGGAGCCTTTCTGTGATGACATGTGAGTCTAATGTGGAGTCTTTCTACGATTAGTATGTGAGCTCCTATGATGTATCTCTATGACCTATGGACAAATCTATGAAGGACATTGGAAAGACCTTTGTAGGACCTTGGACAAACCTATGAAGGATGTTGGACATACTTATGGGCATACCTATGAAGGACATTAGACATATCTATGAAGAGTGTTGGACAAAATTATGGACATACCTATGGACAAATCTATGAAGGATGTTGTGAAGGTCGATGTTTCCTTATGGAGGGTTGACTTGGCACTTGTGATAATGATTGCTTGACTTGTATTTTTATATGAATAGATAAGGAAAGGATTGTTGGGTTTTCCCCCTTTGGGGGTTTTCCCTGGCCTCTGGCCTATCTATGGTGTACCTTGTGTTTATTTTCTTGCATTATAATGGTAATTTCTTGATGAAGAAGATTAATAAAATAAGAAGAAACAAAAATAATATTCACAAGTAATTAGAATGTTAAAGAATTCCCTTTTACATTGGAACTCCAACATGGTTTCAAAGTTAAGGTCTTGAAGAAGTCTATGAGAGATCAAGCAGATCAAAGTTTGTGTAAGAAATTTGATCCCATGCGTCAGTGATCTGAACTGTCCCTGCACCTCTGAATAAAAATCAAGAAAGCTCTCATACTAATCCTAAGGCAGAATAAACAGATATGTATAAAAATTCATATGATATCAATTATGTGGTAGTTAATATGAATAACTTTTGAGGTTGTATAAAGCATTCCTCTGCAAAGTAATCCAAGCCTCTACGAAACCATGACTTTGATGAATCCAAATTTCTTTCTAATGATAACATGGAAGGGTTAGCAATCTAAGCAAGTCCAAATAATATCTTTGAGCTCCTTGCTAAGAATTTGGATGGTAGTATGAACTTATCTAAAGTTTTCAATTGATCTGAGGTTTGTAGAGTTTAAATTCTAAGCTTATTTACAAAATTGCGTTCAATGTTGTAGCTTGAAGTCAAGACCTAGTCTTAATGTCTCTAAGAAGAAAGTTCTTTTGCACATATTTGTGGCATTGAAAGAAAGTCAAATTTGAGTTTCCAACTGAGTTTGAATTCTACATAAAAGAATGACAAGGATTTGTCATCACAAATGTAAGAAAAATGATTCTCGTGGGTAGATATCCAAGCTTTACCCAAGGTTATAACAGTTTAAAAACTAGTATGAAGTTGATAATTATGTATTCAAATTAATGACTAGATATACTAGGCCGAGACCTAGTTCTGCTTCCAAAAATAGTATAGAGTAGTCATTGATTGAATGTTTCACTAGGATTTGACCTAATGTCCTATAAAACAATCTCTTGTTGACTAAGCCGAGACCTAGTAGGGCTAAGATTTCTGAAGAAAATACTATGTGGTTTAAGGAAAAGATCCCTGGGGACTATGTGAGTATAAAGGACTAAGATTCCTAAAATAATTCAAGATTCCATGATAACTTGGGAAAAGTTTTAAAGACTTTTGTATGTGAACTCTGAGATTCATTATATATGTGAGAACGTGAGGAAGGTTTGTTTCCCTTTATGAATTTGACCTCGTTACAATGAAGGAAAGTCTTGTGACCTTTTGGAAGATCACCTTGTTATGATTATATATTTGCAATCCATGTGAAACGAGAAAATGAACATTGCTAGCAGATCGAAGGTTTTTTCTGTGGTTCGATGGCTAACAAAATGAGGTGTATCTAGTAGAGAAACATGACAACATCTGCTGAAGAGAATGACTTATGATTAAGGAAACCTTCATTATTGTTGGAAGAAGGCTTAGCTCTTAAGAATGGAAGATAATGAAAAATGATTCTATAGCTCAAGTTTAAGAGGGAGTTGTTGTTGTTCATAAAATATAAGTTCTCTATCTCTCTTCTTTTAATATTATTGATTTATTTAGTAAATATAATCTCTTGATTTATTTTCATTCCTTGATTATAACTATTATTTTATGATGTACCTGGAAAGAATTGCAAGTAAATACTGAAGACTGTCTAGGAAGCTAGAATAAGTCATAATATCATAACAAAGTTTGTGACTAGTCTCAGGATTCAGACAGAGCTTCAGATGAAGCCTTGAATCTTGAAAGGGTTGTGGATTCAGAGGGAGTTTTGGATATAAGAAAGAACCTTGAATTTAAAATAAACTTTGGACTTAGAGGAAGTAGTTTAATTCTCATGTTTTGAGGCATGTCTTTAAGTATTATATTTAAATTATATTTTATAGCCAAAGTTGTAATAATCGTTTGACAAGCCTCTATCGTAGATGAAGTACTTGCACTTCAGGGACAAGCTTGGACTTGTTAAGATCCTTTTTCTTAGTAAGAGGATAAAAATCTTCCCTACGTGTCATGTTTGACCAGATTAGGGAATATGGTTCAATATCATCATGGACAAGAATTATACCCTAGGGAGAGTGATCCAGTATGGGATAGTCATTCTACCCTAGGAGAATGGTTTGGTAAAGGACATTCATTCTTCCTGTATCAAGGAGGAAGGGTCCTTTAGGCCCAGTTACTCAAAAGATTAGGTGCCTTTATTTGTTGACCAAGTCACTCTATAAGAGTGGGTGCCTTTTCCAGGCTCAGATACTTGTTAAGTGAGTCATTTGGCCTAGAGTGAGGCCTATGATGTTAAGGTTTTCCCAAGATAATCGAAGCCCTATGATGTAAGGATCCTTTAGGGTTTTGACCCTATGGTGTGAGGAGTTGGATGTCCTCCTCGGTTTGGCCAACCCTGTGTAGTTGGAAAAGATATGTTCTTGGAGGTTTGATCCTAGTTATGGAAAACCTATACTAGTCTATATACCATGAGGTTGAGCTGCCAACTAGATCATGGAGACTAGTTGTTGTACCTTATGCTAAATACCCTGTATGATGGTACATAGGGTTTGTACCTTGGAAGTATCCTTGATGGTACCTAGATCCTTGAAATATATAGGTTTGGTACCCTAGCAATAGCCTAGATGATACCTAGATCCCTAAAAGATACAGGGTTGGTACCTTGGCAGTAGCCTAGATGGTACCTAGATCCCTGAAAGATATAGGGTTGGTACCTTGGCAGTAGCTTAGATGGTACCTAGATCCCTGAAAGATATAGGGTTGGTACCTTGGCAGTAGCGTAGATGGTACCTATATCCCTTAAATATGTTAGGTCGATACCTTGGTAGTAACCTAGATGGAACCTATATCCCTAAAATACATAGGGTTGGTACCTTGGTAGTAGCCTAGATGGTACGTAGATCCCTGAAAGATGTCGAATTAGTACCTTGGCAGTAACCTAGATGGTACTTAGATCCATAAAATATGTTGGGTTGATACCTTGGTAGTAGCCTAGATGGTATCTAGATCCTTGGAATAGTATGTGTTTTTTTTATGCCTTAGGTGGTACCTAAATCTCTAGATCAACATGTCTTTTGGATTGGCATCTTGGTGGTAGCATAGATAGCACCTAAAGTCCTAGAGAAACATGTTCGTTGGGTTGGCACCTTGTTTATGAAGAAATAGCTATTACCATTATGACCTTGATCAAATAAAGCCATAGAGGCAGCTCAAATGAGTAGGTTCCTCCCATAATCATGCTAATCTCTCTTTAGAGTGAGCCTATTAGTATCAAGCCTAGGATGAGGCCTTTGGAGTTTCACCTAGAATATGGAAACTAGTTGTTTGATGGTGAAAACATGATCATTTTGTACTACCATAGGATAATGGTACTATGTAATCCTTTTCTTATATAAATTATGCAACCAAGAATATCAGGAAGAGTCATTATGAATACCTCCCGAATTAAGAGGGAGTGTTGGAAAATCTAACTAGGTTCGGCCTTCATAATATACTTGAAGAAGACATTTATTGGTTAAAACAAATTGATTTTGTAATATGTCTCATTTGGAAATTTTTGAAATTGTATTTAGCTGTCCAAGTAGCCAAGTTGGCTCTCCAAGATGACAGGTCGACCAACTTAAAAATATGTGAGTTTTCGCATCATTGGACAAACCACTATATATTGGCACAAGGACTCCTCCATTTGGCAACAATTTTGTGGTTCTTCTTGGATGAAATTCAGATCTTTGTGGTAGAATTAAAGTGTGTTCTATAATGGATTTGAGACCTCTTGTGGTGCACCTTCAACAATTTTTTTTTTTTTTTTGTGATGGAATATGAACCTATTGTGGAGCCTTTATGTGATGGCATATGAACCTACTATGGAGCCTTTCAGTGATGGCATGCAATTCTATTGTGGAGCCTTTCTATGATTAGTATGTGAGCTCTTGTGATGTATCTCTATGACCTATGGACACACCTATGGAAAAATCTGTGAAGGACATTGGATAGACCTATGCACAAACCTATGAAGGACGTTGGACAAACCTATGGACAGACCTATGCACAGAACTATGAAGGACATTAGACAAACCTATGGATAGACATACGAATGGCATTGGACAAACCTATGGATAGACCTATGAAGGACATTGGAAAATCTTATGCACATGCCCATGGACAAACCTATGAAGGATGTTGTGAAGGAAAGTGTTGCCTAGTGGAGAGCTCACTTGGCACTTGCAATAATGATTGTTTGACTTGGATTTTTCTATGACACTATAAGGAAAGGATTGTTGGGTTTTCTCCCCTGCTGGAGTTTTTCCTTGACCTTTGGCCTATCTCTGGTGTCTCTTGTCTCTTGTGTTTACTTTCTTGCATTCTAATGGTATCTGATTGATGAAAAAGATTAATAAAATAAACAGAAATAAAAATAATGTTCACAAGTAATTATCATGTTAAATAATTCCCTTTTACATTGGAATTCCAACACTCTATATGTATGCTCCAATTAGTTTCATTTAGGTTGGATCTTAGATACCAAACCCACCCTTCAAAACTTGGAGTATCTCTTGTCATTTGCAACCACCCTCTAAACGCCTAACTTCCATCAATGCTTTGAGATAGAGCGTGATGCTTCAAAGTATGATATTAGTGCCATTCCTATAACTTATCATTTAGAAGCATTAACATCAACAAAATTTAAGTACAACATACATGACAAAGAATTTTATGCATTAGTTCAAAGTTAAAAGATCAACATCATTATTTGTTGGGTAAAGAAACCATGCTTCACATAGATTTTCATTCTTTAATATTTCTCAATTCACAATCTAAGGTTTAGGAACAATTTCACCTCAAATGGGCCTCACATATCCAAAAGTTTCATCCAATGCTCAAATACAAGTATGGGTCACAGAATGAAGTAACATATTTATTGAGTCACCCACCTACCCTAGTCTTGCAACTTATGGAGATGAGAGTGGGCCACTTTTTATGACTGGAAACAACAATATACCATATATCCAATGTTTGTTCCAATTGTACATATGCTCTACAACACCCTACTATAGTGAATCAAACATCATTTTTGGATTACATGCTTTGGGTGGGGTGGTTGTATTTCCTGTATCAAATTTGTATGCCTACTACTAAGGTCTATTTTTTGTTGATGAGGGAAGAATGTTCTTTGCTCTATAAGGGATACTTTAGTGTCCAAAAGACACTCCCGTATATATATAGACATTTTGATTGGCCTCATATGTCCCAACAAGTTAGTGACTTTGTGAGGTGTTGTGCCTTGTGTAGCTACTAAGCCTACCAGTTATAAACTTGGACCATACTAGCCACTTCCACTTCTTACTTATCCTGGGGAGGATGCTTCTGTAGTTTTATTTTAGGCTTTCTACTGACCATCTAGAAATATGTTTGTGTTTCTATCATAATATCTCATTTTTTAAAGATGACCTTAGTATTCATGTCTTGTAATGATGTAGATTATTTCACCATGGAATTGTTTTTCTATTATGTTGGCACAAGTTTTGGCCATCCTCGCACAATCACTTATAATAGGGATGCTTATTTTCGTAGCCATTTTTGAAAGGAGCTTTGGGAATTGTTGGAATGTAAGTTATAACTCTCTACTACTTTCCACCACCAAACCAATGGCTAAACTAGTCAAATGCACCTTGGTCCAACTACTTTGGGTAGCATATTCCAAGAGCAAGAAGTGGGGAAGACAATACATAGTGAAAAAGTGTTATATAGAGCAATGAACTCTATCATGGGCTATTCTCCTTTTGAAACGTGTTATGTGTACCATCTATAGCTAAAATTAGGTCACCTCATTTGCAACAATGACTCAATGCCTAGAAGTAAGTCACTCATATTCATCCACATGTTAAAGCCTTCAAAGTAACCCGGCATGCATTAAAATGCTACATGATTACTATCATCACTCTAAATCCTTTTAAGTTAGTGATGAGATAGGACTATATCTCTGGAAAAAAATGTTTAAATGGCTAAACATCATAACCTTCATCTATTTCATTATGTTCATACTAGATCTTGCAAAACATTAGTGGAAATGCCTTCAAACTGAAACTTCCACTCCAATTGGGCCTATCAAGGAATTAATGTCTCTTAGCTCAACCACTACAATGGGGGCTTCCATCAAGGAAAGGAATTAATGTCTCTTAGCTCAAGTCATACTACTTACCTTGTGGTTCCACTCTGGTATTATCACTATATACCTCATGGACAGCCTGAGGAAACTGTAAGGAAACTGTTTACAGTTAAATGGTTATCATGAATATAGCCATCTTAATAAGCATTACCCAAAAATAACCATCCAAGCCTAGGGGAGGAAAAAAGGAATTTTAACCAATTTCAAAACCTTCGAACAAATAGTCAATGCTACAACATAGCAAATTTACATTTACAGTTGTGAACTCACTTCACGAGGAAGAAATCCCCTACTTGATCCTAGAAGCTCCTGCCCCAAGCAGAGAAGGAAGGGGCTAATAAGATCTTAGTTAGAAAGGAATCACTAAGAAGTCACTATGGCCAAGAAAGAATGAACTATCCAGAAAACACATGTATGGAATGGAAACTCATTTCTGAAACCCAAACTTCCCTAGCAAAAGATGCCGAGGAAGAATGTGGAGCAGAATAAGACCAGTCTTGCCTGCAATTAGATAGTCAGAAATCGACAAAATAATCCAAACAAGATATACAAGAAAGGGAAATTTAGATTTCTTGAGTGGAAACTTTGATACTCAAAGCCAGACATGCTTCTGATGCTTTTATCCCCGAGGAAGCAACAAAGAAACCATTGGACTGAATGGGTTCGTCCAGTAAGTGATTTGCACAAAACATCTAGTCTACCAAAATCAAACTTAAACTTATTCTATATTTACAGGACATCAAGCTTTCTAGCAACACAAGATTTCTCTAGCTTCTTTTATGCACTGGAGAGCACTACTACACTTTTAATCAAATTGCTCTCAATACTTGTGCATCTTGCCAGAACTCATGCGAAGAGCATCATCTGCTTGAATTCGGAAAAATCAACCTTCCCATCGAAGTTAATGTCAACCTTGCTGATCATAGTCTTACAGACTGAAATGTCTCTTCCTTCATTCAGTCCAAGAGATTCTAAAATCTGCTGCAGCTCAGAAGAGCAGATGTACCCATCTCCATCCCTGTCAAACACACTAAACACAGCCTGCATCAATTCACCATGACATTCCAAGCCATTGTCTCCATCAACGTGCTCCTCATCCTGATCATCATTCCAGAGGCTATTGTACAAACTCAAAAATCCATCAAACCCAAGAGATTTGGATGATCCATGAACATCCAATATGTGATCTAAGCTTACATCCAGACCCACATTGTTTAATATCCTCTGGATATCTTCATTGCTGATCAGTCCATCTAAATCTTTGTCAAATACATTGAAGATTCTCAGCAAGTCTTCAGGGAGCAGTAATGCAGACATAGGTTTGGTCTTTTCTGATCCAGACTTTGTAACCTTCACACTATTTCTATCATCTTCTCCTTCATCAGCTGCCCTATGCTGGATATAATTTGAGCCATCTGACAGATCACTAGTACAGTAGAACTTCATCACAGACTGCAGTTTCTTATTGATCTGAGAGTGTTGCAAGAAGCATATGATGTAGAGCAAGCAAGATCTGAGGTTCTCGATTGCTCCTAGAATGAACCTGCAACTTTCTCTTAGACTAATCATCCTTACAGACTCTGAATTAACATATATATTAAGATTATATGTATAATACCTCACTTTGGGACTGAAAATCAGAGTCTAATATGCAGCATACAGTCCACCCAGAATTAGAAACCGATCTCACAGATTTGAAGGATCATATTCAAGATCTACATGAAGTGTATAAAACTGTTTCCTCTCTTTACGTATATATAATATGTCAAATATAGGAATATCTCAGTATGGGGATGTGACAGAACTTTTTTGTAATTTTTAAATTGCTGTAAACGTGTGACAGCTCCGGAATAACGCGTATTCCAGCTGAGACGCGAAGGTGCGAGGATTCTCATTGCCTAGAACCACACCATGTAATTAATTCCGTCAAAATTGCGTTCTGCTGCAATTTCTCCACACCCAATCTTCTAAATAGAAGCGTCCGTTGTTTAGATGTTTCCTTGAATATGTTGTGGAGGTTTGAATCCCTCAAGCCGCAAGCCGTAGTTTAACCAGACAGTTTTTTTCTTTATAGAAATTTTGGCAAGAAACTTTGGCAAGATTTTGATAAAATTAGGTTGGGATTTTTTAAATACAAATTAAAGTTGTCAAACTTTAAGAATTTGAGCGCCCAAAAATTTATGATAGTGTTGAATCTATTTCAACTATCAAAAACACATGATTCCAGCCACTTTTAACTGTAGGGGAAATTCCTCTACCTTAATAAAATAAAAGAAATCATTTCTCAATATTATATAATAAAAAATGTATTCTCATTAACATACCAAATGATAAAAAAAATTGGAGTGGTCTAGGGGATGAATTGCTCGAATGGCCAAAAGTGGCCTGAATCCGGGCAAAAAAAATTCAAAAAATCTTGTAGAGTCAGTGTTTGAATCGTGTTTTTGATGGTAGAAATGGATTCAACACCATTAAAAAAAGTCTAACACACCTAAAATTTTGAAGTTTAACAACTATAACTTGGATTGACAAAAATCCTTGCAAGATTTTCTTTAAATATAACCAGAATTCCATAACTTTCCGAGCAATTTTTCCAGAAAATTAGACCAACAATTTTTTTGGATTAAAATTTAATTATATTTAATAAAATTTTATTTTTAAATACAAAGTAAATAAATTCAGTATCCTAAAATAACCTTTTTTCAATAAATTAAACCACTTAAATTTTTAGATTTTTAAAACTTTCGGTCAAAACTCTGTTATACCAATAAGCTAACTTCATTTTAAAATATATTATAACATTACCAAATTTTAAAAATAATTAATTATCCCGCTTATTAACTTTTATAATATAAAATTTTAACAATTAAATTTCTATAGAAATGTGCTAACTAATTTAAAAATATATTTAAAAAACTTATATTATAATATTACCAATTTTAAAAATAAATTAATTATTCCACTTTTCATTTGTTCGTTTCTTTCCATGACATTACAGGCTTGGCAAACGACATTGAAATTAGCTCCATAAATTTGCAAGGTTGGCAAACGGCATTGAAATTGCAGTTCCAGAGTTCCGTGACATTTTTTGAATTTTCTTCCAGAAATAATTGAAAGGCGTTGTCCCTCCTTAAGGGACAAATACAGGAGTACATGGATTTAATTTTCCAAAGTAAGCATGATTCAGAGGGACTGATTCCCACGAGAATGGGGCTATGTCGAACGAAACTTTTTCAAATGGAAGCAATCGCAAACTCTCTGTCGCACAGGTATTCATCTCCCATTCAAAATTAAGGAATGGAGTCGTCTAATAAGCCCGAGGAATTGTTTGAATGGTCAAAAGTAGTTGGAATCCGGGCAAAAAAATTTCAAAATCTTGTAGAGGCAGTATTTGATTTTTGATGATGGAAATGGATTCAACACCATCAAAAACGTCTAGGACAACTAAAATTTTGAAGTGTAACAACTATAACTTGGATTTACAAAAATCCTTGCCAATTTTCTCTAAATATAACCAGAATTTAAATCCATAACTTTCTGAGCAACTCCTCCACCTAATTAGACTACGCGTTAAAGAACGGATTTAAGATCGCGTCGAGAGTTACTGTTGGAAAAAATTTGTCTTAAAAGAAAGCCTTTTAGTTTTAGCTACATGTCTTAAGTTACCTAAGTAACAAGTATATTACATGTATGTGTTATGGACTTAGTTTTAGCTACATGTCTTAAGCTATACTAGTAAGACGTATATTACATGAGTAAGATGTATATTATATGTCAAGGAGTTTATATTAAATTGGAATTTTATAAAATAATAATAATTTAATTTTGAGATTATAATTTAACTTATATATCTTATTATTTGAGTTACCTGAGTAAAATGTATATTAAAATGTTAGAAAGTTTATTTTATTTTATTTTATTTCAAATTTGGTTTGAAATTAGAAAAAAAACTTCTAAATAATATTCTAAATACAGTGATTATATTAAATTGCAAGGAAATTAGTTAATATGGAACCTAATCAAAACCCAAACTTACCATCACCAAACCAAAATTTAGAACATCCAAACCTCAACCAAGAACCAAGAAATCCAAATGATGAAATTGATGCATTGTTGGCTACATTGAGGTTACTGAGACAAGTCATCACGATTGTCTCTTACAAGTTCATTAAACTCAATTGTATCATCCATCCCCAATTCCCAAAGCTAGTTAACCAATATTTTTTATAACAAGACTAGAATGTATGAACATTGTAGAAATTTTCTAAAAATAGACCAAATCAAAGACCACAATATTACTAAACAACATTTTTTGTCTTTGTTTATTGACCTATGAAAAAACCAACATTTACCAGTCAACAAAAAATGCATTTGTAAGATTGGTGCACCTACCAATCATTACTAGATAATTGGATGGATAGATGATTTATAGTATTTGTTAAAACTGCCTATAATAACATGGAGGCACATCTATATTTCTTAAGGAAGTTATGGGAAGAGTTTGAGCTAGGATTCCATGTGAACTACTTTAACATGGGATAATTTTAGGGGGTGAGTCGTGGATCTTCACAAGGTAGACAAAAGGCTAGGTGCAACCCAACACTAGGTCCTCATCCCATTAGATGAAGACCTAACCCCTTACCTAGGGTCCTCTAGTTATGGATAACATTGTTGAAACCTAGATGACGATAACCACATTCACTTACATGCTAGTATAGCATGGTAGCTTAGTGGCATTGTTGTGCAAGGAGCCACCAATAGCTAATGTTGCAGGTGGGGTTGGACCATTAGACTCTACAATAGGGTTTGATTAGCATAGGCCATATGGAGGTTCACTTGAGCCTCATAGATGTACTAGTTATGGGTATACTTACTACGATGGAGGCAGCAAACCTCTATGGAAGAAGTTTTTATATTGAAAAATAAATAAATAAACATATCTATCTATATATATGTATGTATGTATGTATGTATGTATGTCTTCTTTATCTATCTAATTATATGTTGTTTGTAGTTGTTACGCCCTGATAGCTCTCTCCCAACCCTACTTATGCATTGGTGTGAGTTTCAACTACTGATACTGCAATTGATGCTACTTTGCCATTTGGTATACCACACATTCAAGTATAGTGAATTAAAACTATCCCTCACAAAAAATTTCATATGTTTTTATTACATAATATATATTCTTTTAGTTTGAGTATAATTCTAGCATTCATTTAATGTTTTTACAGATTGTGGTCACAACAGAGGAGGAGCCATGCCCACTTGGGAAAACATATATTCCCCTTCCCAAGTGTCACATGTCAAATTAGATTTTGATTAAATTTTTATTTCATTATATTATTTTAGTTTCCTAATTGAAATCGTATAAATGTGTATGCAAGTTCCTCCATTTTCTTAGTTCTCCACTCTTACCCATTCATATCATTCACCACCATCTAATCAACACCCATGGGTTGTATTAATTGAAATATTATAAATTTGTATGAAGGTTCTTCCATTTTCTTAGTTCTCCACTCGTACCCCTTCATATCATTCACCACCATCCAATCTTTTCCCATTGGTTTTTCACCATTATCGTCACATTGCTCCAATGTTTGGTATCTTGCTTACCTTGACTGAGGAACTTCCATCATTAGTACAACCCATGGGTGTTGATTTTGACCTGCCTCCACCACCTTCACGATCCCATCCACCCAAAGAGGCTACATCCATATACCATTTGATAATCCCCCCCCCCCCCCCCCACAATTTTGACTATCATTATTCCATCCCTATTAGTTTCTCCAGATAGCCCCCATGTAGTCCCTAGACTATCAACCCACGATGGTAGTTCTGTGGATGCAACAATATATGTTTCCTATGAGTAGGTTGTGTAGCTGACTTCTCCACTAGATAGTGAATCTCCATAATTGGAGAGGACATTCATGGTGAGATCATTCATTGATGATTATTTTCCTTATTATGAACTAAATTGATTTTAGGCATTTTTCTATTTAAATTATTTGTTATGACTCTTGTGACTATTGTAAGTGGTATTCTAGTGAGGTTGGGGGAGTAGAGGAGAACAATGACCTTGCGACTAATTATATCATCTTTGGTGCTTGACTATAAAGTATTAGTTTGTAAGTGTGTAATTTGTTGTGGAAAGAAATCTAATGAGAATGTTATCTCTTTTTATAGTCCCTAGAGAGACAAAGTATGCCCTAAAATAAGAAAGTCAAGCTCCTTCTTTTAGTAAGAAGAGAAAGATCAACCTCCAAGATGCAAATGATGGTGGTGAGGATGGAAGTGGTCAATGAGTAACCAATGAAACCTAATTTGTATATATGTCATCATATGCCATAAGACCATGTTTTAGCATGAGATGTTGTTTGTATATTAAAGTCATTTTCTATATGACTCTCCATATGCCATCCATGTTTAGGCATGAGGCGTCGTTTTTTATATTGAGCACACTCTGCCATTTTGTTAAAAATATAAATTTGAGACAATTTTGAGTAGATGAATATATATTCTTGGTGATACATGTAGTTGATGATCTCAAACAAATTGCAACTAATTTATCTCTTAGGGCACATTCTCCAAGCATATAACAAATCTAAAAATCACTTTATTACAATGATTTATGTAATAGAAACATTTTTTTCATCTCCAAGTTCTATATTAAATCACTTAATAATTTCTACGTTATGTTATATCAAATCAACATGAATGATAAAACTTGAAAATTACTTAATTATGAAGATAATGCAAGAAGAAAAATCAAATCTGCAATCAAAAAATGTTAGATAACAATATACTTTATATATATAGAAGAAATGAAATACATATGAACAAATTTATCATAAAATTGGTACAATATCTAGCTCTGCAAACTCTAACAAGTTAAATCATGAAAACCATAGCCACCATTAAATATCCACCACAAGGTTTCATCACTTATGCCCTTCCCACTAACATTTTTTTCTTCCTTAGGGTTTATAAACGCTATCCATATTGCATCAAACAAGTACATGGAAATAAAACTTTAGTTCTAGTCTCCATATATACTTTTCATTCCAGGGATTTCGTACTCAAATATTTGGCCTTCAAATATTAAATCAACAAAAACAACATCACCATGGAACATCATGAAAGATATAATAACGAACTTGTCTTCTATGAAAGGAATCACACCATGCTCAAGACTCATCAATTTCTTCTCACCGTGATCTTTTCTTAGCCTCACATCCCATAAAAACAAGGTTTTAAAATCATTCATGGTGTTAGCTCCATTATTCATGTATTCTACTAGGTTATAAAATCTAGTAGTACAAGAAGATCCATCATAGTTATCATCATGTATCACACCAACTCCATGTTATTCTCTATGGTCTACATGCATAGCATAAACCATAGCATCACATGGGAAAACCTAAAATTCACATAAAAGAAATATCTCCATGAAACATATAAGACATATCCCTCTCCCCTTTTCTTACTCTAGATTTTTCTCATGCACCCTCATGTCATACTACTATGGTTTACTCATGAGCCTAATGTATTTCTCCATACATATTGCTATAAGACAATATGATGAATAGAGTACAATGTTGACAAAATGTACAACTCTATCTTCCCTTATATATACAATAGGTGATGGAGGCTAACATAATAAGGACATAATTCCATACAAGTGAAATATCCTCTAAGCATGATCCTCCTTGTGTAAATTAAGAAGCCCCCTATTGTATTAGGTAGCTAAATTATTTTACTATATGCTTATCTTTTCACATTGCATTACCATTCACATTGTAAAAATATATTGTTATGCACTAATTGTGTTTGTCAATAGCTACACAAATACATGTAAGAAAAATAATTGGGGTTAGAGATGAGGAGTTTTACACTTGTCATCACTCCCCTCCAATAGTGGATATTTGACACCCCCTCCTCCCACATCTACTCAAGTAACCGGCTCACTAGGGTAATATGCGGTGAGAGAGGCCACCATAAGTGATTCAACCTCCTGGAATCGACGTAACACATCAAACAAACCTCCCACATAAACAATAACACCCTCGGGAGACATGTAAGCCACTCAAACGTCATGTCCTTGGGTCCCACTGATGTTTTATGCCTCTTAACCTCTGCTCTCTCTCATGCTATAGGCATGCTAGCATACATAGACCTCCAGTCACTCTCACAGGCCTGTGTGCCAATGTCCAAGCACTTTTCCCAACATACCGGTGCCAGCGTCCACGAAATTCAAGGCACTTTTTTAGTTTAGAATTACAGCCATTGCCCATAACTTGTTACAAGTTCCATAATCTATCTAAGACATGGTGACAAGACTAACAAATCAAAAATCCAACTTATGACTAGGCCTGAGCATCCCCAACTGAGACTGACATTCTGTCAAACACTTGGCATCAATGCAACCAACATGTCTATGATACAAGACAGGGCATGAATGACTGAAAGCACTTATGAAACATAACAAGAAGGATCACCACCTTCTCCATTGAACTGTTATAACACAAATTAGGGCATACATCCATGATCTTAACATTCACAAGTAAATACATGAAATAACCATGACATGAACCAGTCACATAACCATGCTTATAACCAACATTAAACCATGTAAATATCATAGATATGGAAACCATCAAATCCACTTATAAACAAGTGCAAAAGAAAGAGAACTTAACTTTCATTAATCATAGGCAAATCTGACCAAGTTCGGGACTTCCACATACCACCCGATCATAGACATGGCTGAACCAAATATTTCTTTTAGCCAGTCACCCTCATGCCATATTCAAAGCATGAATGTGGGATCTCATAGAAAAACAATCCAAAACAACAAATGGAATCTAGAGGTTAAACTACCTCCACCCTCATCAAACCGTGATCATACCAAAACCTATGCTCTGGTCACAACTGAACCGAACTTGGAATGCCATTCGGAATCCATCACTATCCTTGAGGAATTTTTCGTCTCCTTGTCTCTTTGGGTTTACCGCAATTCAATCCCGAATCACTAGGCCCTAAACCAGACCAATCTCTCAGGATTTATAGCAATTCAAACCCAAATCACTAGGCCCTAAACCGAGACTCCTCCCTCAAGCTTTACCATGTATCTCGCCAAAACCAGTCAAGCCATTCCTAGGCCTTCGGGAATGAAATTTGAGACCAACTCCACCCTGGATTCCGAAATCCATTCGACAAACCAAAGTTCAAAACAAGATAAACATCCCAATATACCATGGAATCCAAAAAAAGGCAAGGCTAGGCTGAAAACCACTATCATAACCTAGCAAAACCATGCCACCGACAACAAGAGAACTATACACCAACATGCACAGCCATGCATGTCCAAACCAAATAGGAAATCACACATGCAATATGTTACCTGCAAGTATTCCTATTGAAGCTACATGGTCCTGCTCTTCTTCCTTGATCCTTGCTTTCCTTCATTTTCCTTTGCTCGTTTTTCCTTCTGTGATCCAAAGCTAGAGTGCTCCAAGAAAAATCTAAGTGACCAAGAGTGAGAGAAAGAGAGACAATAATGATAGAGCTCCAAACATGAACTGAAAAAATGTTACCAGCTGATCCTCATAAGCCTTTTTATGATTGAGGCCTCTAATTTCTTCATTTTCCATTTTTTTTCCTTCAATTTTCTCCTCACATGCAACCTGTGACCTTTCACCTTACTTTTCTCTTAATTTCCTTTATTTTCATAAATAAATGTGCCAAAAATGCCTTTTTTCCTTTTAATGCCTTTGCCAATTTTCCTTAACCAAAACACACATCCAGTGATGCCCACTAGGATATATTTGCCCAATATTTAGCTTGGAATAAGTGTCGGTTAACCGTGGCCTTATTTTGCCTTTATTAACTTTTATTACATGAAACTTTCACCAGGGATGTTACAGAACCCTCCCCCTTGGGGAACACCATCCTCGATGTTAAACCACATCAAGACCTCAACAAAACCATTGAAAAGAAAATGTGTTGCCCATGGAGCTTTATAACTTAGCTCGTTGCAGCCCACGGGGCTTTGGATTGATGGTGAATGGGTGCGTTGTTAAGGCACTCCTTGCGATAGGTCACTGGTTCAAATCCCCTGTGGGTACTTAGGTTAGTCTAATAGATTAAAAAAAAAACTTAGCTCGTTGTAGTATTTACAATGAAATACATGCTCAAAAGTAAAACATCATGACAACACGACAATATAACAATTGTACCACTTATTGCAGCTTTATAACTTAGCTTATGGTAGTATTTACATCCATATATACATATACCAAAATATCATCAAAACACATGCCAAACATATACCAACACCAAACCAAACTGCTTTGCCTCAGCTGGAAAACAATGAAGGGTACAGGGCCGCATCTGATCTGCCATCTGATCTTCCATCTCCCTTGTAGCTTCCACTACACTTTAACTTGCTTTATGGCTTTGTTCCTAAGAATGAGATGCTTCTGCTGCAATATGAATTGAGGCTCTGGCTAGCATTAGCACTCCAATATTTATCTAGAGTGTTGGAGAAAGAAATGATTAGAGGTAACCACAAACCAACCTTGGAGATTAGGATCTAGCCTTCCTAATTCTCAGAGAGGGCTCTCTCTTTTTTATTTAACCTTGTTTATTTATTTGATTTTAGGCTAGTTATTAATGTGCTTGGGTTTTGATATAGATTTGGTGGTGGGATCACTTACTTAGATGAAAAGAGGGGTGTATTTTACCATTGGGCTATGGGATCAAATTTCAGACAAATAGGACTGGATCAAGTTCTAAAAATAGTGTCTATAGGGAAAGATAGCAGAGTTAGTTCAGATCTCAAGGCTTGATGGTGAAGTGGTTTTTAATCGGATCCAAAGAGAAATTAAGGGTTCCTTAGGCCGGATTATGAAGAAAGTGAAAGAGGTCAACCGGGATGGGAGAGCAATTAAGGATTCTCAGATCCAGATATCAGAAGAAAACATGTAAATGATTAACTGTTGAAAACAGAGTATACTTTAACAAATTCTGAGATAAACTTCCAGTTAATTCATTCAACTTTTGATAACATTTAAGTTTGTGAAAAACATAAGAAAATAACAAATCGAAAAAGAAAATACTTCACTGTAATAGCTCAACACATGAATCCTGTAATGCAATCTCTTTATTACTTGGTCCAGTTTGCTGACTTGAAAAATTGGTACAATAACCCTTAGGTTTATGATCAAAATAACTTTACAAATGTATAGCAATCCACACTCAATATTTTGAATTATGAAGTATTTATACAAAAATAATTTACAAAATTTCCCAAACTATCCTGGGAAGTAATCTAGGAGAAAGAAAAATCTTCATGCAAGAAGATAGAGACAGCTATTGAATTAATGTTTGTTGTCCCTGTCTATTAGGCTGTGTTGTCTTTAATCTTTGATATTTTGCCTTTTAATATCTACTTTGTTGTTTGGTCTCCACTCTAGATATGCTATATTTACTCTGACATTTCAACTGATAAATTTTCACCTGATACACTTTCACCTGATACACTTTCACCTGGTTGACCTGTCATTATCCTTTTACTGTGCCTTTTCACTCTTATTGTACATTTTTACCTTTTGAATGTGTATTTCTACAATAAGTCATTCAGTTTCTCCCATGTTTCAACATCTGGTAATTGGATATTCATCATCTTCCTGTAAATCTCATCTGCTTCTTTATACTTGGTAAAAGTAGGCTTATTCACAAAAAGGTGTTTTACCTCATGCTGGAGGTAAAACAAATTATCAAAAGTTTGGTATAAGACCTTGCCAATAGGTATCCCCTTCATGGATGAAGTATTCACTTGATCTATGGCTACTTCTCTGATTGTTCTATTGTAGCCCTCTTGTGTCATCAACTTACGTTTATTACCAAGGGATTTGGTAAACCGTTTTGCCTCAAAATTTCAAATTTAACCATGAATTTGTCAATGGCTAGTTACATGGTTTGGCACTTATCTTCTAGGTTTAACATTAAATTCCTCTTGGTGAGGACCCTTTTCACTTCCAAAATTGTACATGTTCTGTCAGGTATCTCTAATTCCTGCAACTCATACATGTTTTTAGAGTTGAGGAAGTGAATTATCCTTGTAGCTTCCTCTAACATGTCTCCAAGTTCTGCTTTTACTCTCTGTATGCTTCTATAACCTATTTTATTAAGTCAATCTGCTCAAAAGATACTTGGATGGATCGCCAAATATCATTAACAAAGCCAATGATATTGGCCCACAATTGTTCCTTAGCCTGTCCAAGTGGTTCCTTCAATGTCAATTCCTTCTCAAGGATTTTTATTCTTTCATTCATCCTGGTTGCTTTCTGCACTTCTTCCTTGTGTATAATCTGGGAAAGCTTGTAATCAGTCTCCAGACTGGTCACCTTCTCCTTGAACTTGTTCATTTAGTGGTCTGAATGGACATGTCTTACGTTGCCTTGACCAATCTGCTTACCTCATCCCCTGTTGACCCTGTTGCTGGTGTAGACGGTGTAGAAGTTGGCATTGTTGTAGCCATTGGAGTTGTAGGAGCTAAGGATGTTGCCAAAGCGGAAGGTACTGCAGTGTTTACTATTGGGATAACAATGGCAGGGGAATTATCTAGACTAGCTTGTTTCACCTGTATCAAGCTATCCAATTCCTTTTCCATCTCCTTTAGTTGATCATTCAATTGAAGCACTAGGTCCATTATTTCCTCATGATTCGTTTGGATCTCCACCGCCTCTTTTCTTTATGGGTGTTCTGAATGAGGCAACTTTAATTGTTTCTTGAGAGTTGTTATATCCTCATTCTTCTTTTTTATCAACTTTTCAGTAGCTTTAATGTCACTTGGATCATGGCCCAGCTCAATGACCAAGTCCTCCAATGACTTGATCCTGCTGTCTTTGGCCTGTGAGGAGGCTTTTTCCAATTTATATTGGGATGTGATGTTATCCAGTGAACCCTGCAACCTATGTGTAGCCATGGTCTTTCCTGTGAGGGTGGAGTAGATCATTTCTCCATCCTGCTTGTGGAATTCTATCTGGTCAATGGGATGAACATCCCTAGCCAATACCTCAAAATTGGCTTTTTTGTAATCAGCTGAGGTCTTTGGCTACTGGACAGTTGGCTGCATGAATGAGACTTGCATATTTCCTACTTTGATGTCAAAAGCTGACATCAACCTGCTCTGGTTGGTTGGTGTGCTTGAAGTATTGGGCATATGTTTCAACCTTCAACTTCTCATTTCTCATCTTTATCTCCTTGTACCTGTCTTTAATGTCCCTTTCTTTATGAGCTAGCCTAGTGAAGGAGGAAACCTCAACGCTAGGTTGTCTCCCAATCATTTGAGTGTTGGAGGTTGATGGTTGTTGTGTTTCACATGAAGCAGTTGTGTCTTTTCTTCTTTGCTCCATTGTTTCAGTGTCAGTGATTTCCGTTGATTCAATGTACTCTTCCTGTTCAGACACAGGATTCAACTTGGGTCTTTTTCTGAGTTCAAAATACTCATCTGTGGTCTCCATGGCAGAACTAGAACCCTCCTCCCTGTTTCTCTTTGGATTCCTCTCCTCATTTGCTAGGGTCTATAAAACATGAGGATTATTCATTGGTTCCCCTAGTTCTAGAACTTGCGGGAAAGAACTCTAGTCAATTTGCTTTTCAACATCAATGTGTGTGTTCTCTACATGCACTACTATGCTATCCATGTCAATTGATGTGTTTTCCAACCATTCTGATTGGTTGGAAAACTGCTCAATATCAGGTCCTGGGTGGTGGATGAAAGGTCCCAATTTGACCTTGAGTCTTAGCTTATTTATGACCCCTTGAGGGTCATACTGCCACATGAAGTTGTTCCTGAATATCATGTCCTGCAATATCTTGTCAGCCTCAGTTCCAACTCTCTATTATTACATATGAAGGGGCCCAATTGGTTTTTCATTTTAAATTGGGTCTTCTTCCTAGCTATTAGGAAGTTTACTTCATCTGAATTGATGATCTGCCTAAAATATTCAAGTGAAAATATCCTCATAGGGAGGTATTTAGGCAGTTTATAAGGGGCAAGTTGGCATCCATAAACTTTGATTTCAGTGTGGTTCTGGTGCAGATACTAGTCTCCCACCTTGATGTTCTTAGCCAACTATAATACTCTTTTGATTTCTTGGTTGATTCTGGGCTGAGGGGTACTGGTCAGCATGTTCATGACTGGATGGACAAATGAGTCAATGAAGTCCTTATAGGTGAATGCAGTGGATTATTTCTGGATCAAAGGTGTCCAATAAATAACTGAAATCTCTTTCCCCTTTGTATCCAAGTTCTGGAAGATGACAGGGAATTTATCTACCTGATAATACAAAAACATATGAAATAATACTGAAGAGTACTTGAAAACTCTCTCAGTTGTGAGTCTTGTGAACTATTCATGCATCCTGTCTGCAATGAACTGAGCATAGTTGTACATGAAATCAGGAGGATTTCCTGGTTGAAGATGGAGAGAAAGGTCAGGATAACCTCATCCACATGCTCATTTGAGGTATATCCCAGGATGCAAGAGAGCATGGTAATTATCTGTCTACCTCTCTCTGAAAAAATGGTGGCAGCATAAGGTGGACTATCTATGGGAGTATAGCAGTCTTCTATGATGAACGTCTGGAAAATTTGTGCTATTTTAGCCAGGTCTAATTTTACATATAGGTCTATCAAGTCACCAATAGACAGTGGGGTTTCATTTGGGCTGGGTTGGACTTGTAGCATTTGGTTGATGGATTCTGCAGTGATGGTGAATAATAGCTGCTGGTTGGGGGCAATAATAGCACTTTGGCTAGGAATATAGTAGGCATGATAGAAATGTATGATATCAGGTAATGGGTGCAGTTCTACAAATAAATACTTGGGTAAATTGGATTCCCAAAGGTGGATGTCATCATTTTGGTTTAGGAATTTATCCTTACTCCAACAATGAAGCTTTAGGAGGTAGGCTAGTGAAGCAGTATCTTTTATTTGAAAATCCCTGTCTACTAGTGCTAGGTGGTCGATGTCTAGTTGAGGGGTTGACAGGGGTCTCACATCTAGAGAGGTTTGGGAAGCCATATTTAAGAGTAGAGGTATGAATTAGGCTTGTGGTTGTTGCATAAGCAAGGTTTGGAAGCTCTGGTTCAATGAGAGGGTAGTTACAATTTGCAAAAGAAGGGCTTTGGTAATTCAAGTGAATTACTCTTCAATTTAGACAAATATTAATTAATTTCAATTAATTAATCTTTTAATTGGACTGTACACTTTCAAATTAAAGAGAAGTTCTAGTTTTCCCAAAAATACCTGGAATTTGGTGGTATGGGCTGCCAAATGGTTTCAATGGTGAATGCAGAGGGTATGGTTACTTCAGCTGTGCACTGGATGCTTGAATTGGGTGTCCAAAGCTTCTTCGAGTGACACAAGGTGGTCAATTTTGGTTGCAGAGGTTCAGGGTGTCACAGAATGGCTTGAGCAACATTCACAGTGAAAACGAGCGAAAAGGGTGAAATGGGGCTTCTCCTGCCTTTTAACCAACAATGGTTAGATTTTGGCACAAAATTTACAAATGAATAGTGGATGGTTTTTGGTCTTGGCGGGGAGGTGGTTTTTAGGGCCATTGCACCGCTTTTGGAGGGTAGGCAATATTTACTTGCAAGCACGCGATCTAGCATGGGGCTGCCACGTAGCAAAATAGTGCCCTGGGAAAACACAAATCTCGCGTCATCTTGGGCTGCTATCTGTTGGACAGTGAATGTGTGGGATATGGATGTGCACCGTCGGATCTAGGGGTGGGCTATCGGATGGCAATCACATGGTCAAGATGCATGGAGGGAATCAGGGCCAAGATTTGCGGTGCCCGGGATTTAATTACAACTAATTTGTAATTAATTAATACAATAAAGTCAGGGTTTAATATAAGCCGTAGGTTTATTAAAGTGGGACCAAGGGTCACTGTGGCAAGGTTTTTAAGTGAACCAAGGGTTAGTGGGTGAAAAGGGGTTTATTGGAGAAATATGAAGCGGGGAGTTAGTTAATTTATGCGGGGGGATAAATACTTAGGATAAGGGGGTTTTTTATGGGCTTTGAAGGAAAATAGGGAAAATAATAAGGGGGGAGGGTAATATTTGCAATGGGGTATGGGTTTCACACTAGGGAAAAGGGGTTTTGGGTAAAGGGGTAATTTTTGCAAGGTAATTTACTAGGGAATGTGTGAAACCAAAGGGTAAGGGTCAAAATGAGAGGAAAAAAGGGTATTTTATAGGAAATGATGAGATGATGGGGAAATTAGTAAGTAAGTATGTGAGGGTGAAATGAAATGAGGGGGAATTAGTCAAACAATCTTGTGAATACCTTTTCACTCTCATAAATGCTCCTGCACATGAAACATAGGATTAAGCATGATAAATGTGCTTTTGACTGAGCAACCTTGTACATTTGCAACCTTTCTTCTACCTACCTTTTATTTATCCTAACATTTTTTCTTCACTTTATTGGGTGCATTTGAGCTTGCAGACCCTTCACTTCCTTTTATTTTGACAAGAAAGCTATCTAATTCTAACCTTATAACTTCCAATAGTTCAGATTAAGCCGATGAGCACATTTTTATTCTCTACCTAACTATTGATCTGCCAAGGTTAAACAGTTTGGATAGATCTTTATTCCCTATCTATCAACATAAAATTTAAAACATGAATGAGTCAAGATTAAGTTGTTTGACGATCATGGATTGTGGCATTTCTAACAAGCTGCACACAACCTTATTTTGCATAGTAAAGTAAAAAGTAGTGGCATTTGAATTTGCAAACTTTCATGATCTGTTTTATTTCTTTTTTGGGGTTCATATTTTTCACTTTTTTTTTTTATCTTTTTCTCTCTCTTTTTTGTCCTTTGATTATTCTTTTAGGACATACCCTCTTTACATTTTTTAATTTTTTAATATGGAAAGCATTTTGCAGAAGGAAAAAGTGTGTACAATATTAAAGACTAACCATAGCCAATTCAAAATTATGAATCCTATTATTATAGGACCCTAACAGTGGCTCCACATGGGGATGGAATTTCCTAGTGAAATGTTAAGAACTTTAAGATTAGTAGCCTTTAAAATTGTGACTGAAGTTACCTTGTAAATTGTTTTTCTGTGATTCTGCTTTACTCATACTTATGATGGTGAAATCTTCAAAGCTCAAGACCTTCTCTCCGAGCTTCAACTTCAAAAGATTACCATCCAATCCAATCTAAACTTTGTACTATTATATACAATGAGTAAAGTAAAGTGAATTATTGTTAATCTATGGAAACGTAATGCTTCAGCATTCTACAATTGACAGGTCCTCCTGGTACATCTGTCCCATCTAACTCTCTCAAGAAAAATGCATTGTTACCTCTATAACCATAAATGACATAAGGGCCTTGCCACATAAAATCAAATTTTCCATGTTTGCCCTTATCTTCTCTTCTTGAATCCTATTTAAGTACTTTGTCACCTATGTATAAATCATCAACTTTAGTATTTTTATCAAAAATATTTTTGATTTTATCTTGGATTACTTGTGATTTGACATAGACTTCTTCTCTGGTTTGTTGCAAGTGTATTGTTTGATTTATCCTCCTCTGGATATCATTTGGTTCTACCTGCAACTCCTGGATGATCTTGATCACTGGCACTCCCAAAGAGGATGGAAAAATAACATCCATTCCATATATTAACTGATAAGGAGATGTACCAATGGACTTTTTGGTAGTTATTCTGTCTTCCCATAAGGCATTGACCAAATTTTTGTTCCATGTCTTTTTGTTGTCTTCCTATAATTTCTTAATGATATTGTCAAGGCTTTTGTTTGAGGGTAATAGGCAGTGGAATGGCCAAGGGTGATGTGGTATTTGTTACAAAAGTCTACCATTTTCTTGGATTTAAAAGTAGTTGCATTATCAGTAATGAGCTTTTGGGGGCATCCAAATCTTGACAAGATATTATTTTCAAGGAATGAGATAATGACAGAGTTTGTAGCTTGTCTAGAAGGGAAGACTTCTATCCATTTGGTAAAATAATTAGTGGCTGTCAAAATCCATTTATGTTGGGCTAAGGAGGCTGGGTGAATTTCTCCAATGAAGTCTAAATCCCATTGTTGAAATGAAACTTTTGTGGAGATGGGTTTGAGAGGTAAAGGTAAAAGCTTTCTTTTTCCCTCAAATATCTGACATTTATGACAGGAGGTCACATGTTTCTTAACATCTACAAAAAGAGTGGGCTGGTAAAAACCAGCCCTCAGAATTTTGGCAGTAGTAGTTTTCCAATACAAGTGTCTTCCACAATCTCCCACACGAAATTCTTGCATAATTTTATCAGCTTCATATTTCAGTAAACAATTTAATAGAATGCCACCATTATCTTTCCAAAATAAAGCAATATCTATGATACAATATCTCATTGATTTCATTTTCAAAAATCTAGCTTTAGTTCTAGATAAACCAGGAGGAACTTGTAAGTTTAGTAAGACAAATATGATATCTTCATACTAAGGTGAATATGTAAAAGATTCACTTATCTATGGAGTCGCCATCTCTTCCTGATCATCTAGGGCACCAATGAAATTTATATCTAGGGCCTGACAGTTCGATTCAGCCATGAGTTTGGCTAAACCTTGGCCTTTGATAAGTTTTGTAGGCTTTATTTCTATGTCATATTCCAAAATAGTGGCAATACATTTGCCTCTCTTTCCTTTAGGCCCGTTTGTGTCAAAATGTCCTTTACTATTGAATTTGGAACATAAGCAATTATGTGTGAATACAATATGTATACTCTAAAATCTTTAATAGCTTTCACTAAAACTAATGCTTGTTTTTCCATTATGTTGTATTTTAATGTTGCATCTCTTAAAAATTTACTAAAAAATGCAATGGGTTGTTCATATCCTCGATCATTCTTTTGCAACAAGACTGTTTCAATAGTATGTTTTGAAGCAAAAGAAAAAATTATGAAATCTTTTTGAAAGTTAGGACTTATAAGCATTGGAGTTTTGTTAAGGGCTTGTTTGATGGCCTCAAAATGTTGTTTAGCTTCCACTATCCATTTAAGTGTTGAATCTTTTCTTAACATTTTATTTAGTTCTCTAATTAATTCTGCTAAACTTGAAATCAATGTCCTAAGAAAATTTATTTTGCCTAAAAATGACTGTAATTATTTGATGTTTCTAGGATGAGTAATGGTCAATATTGCCTCTATTCTAGCAGGATCTATTCTAATTCCATCTTTGGATATTATATGTCCCAAGAGTTTACCTTCTTGTAGACCAAAGAGTGTCTTTTTGGGATTTAATGAAATACCAAATTTTCTGCATTTAATGAAAACTCTTCTTAGGTGATCTAGATGTTCATTATTAGATTTAGAAAAGACTGTGATGTCTTCTTGGTAAACAACTAAAGAGTCATGGATTTCTTTAGCAAAACCTATATCTGTAGCTCTTTGAAATGTTTCTTCGGCATTTATTAATCCAAAAGGCATTTTCAAATACATGAAAGTACCCCAAGGAGTAGTAAATGTAGTCTTTGCTTGGTCCTCTAGTTGAACTAAGATTTGGTGGTATCCAGAAAATCCATCTAGCAATGAAATTTTGGATGAACCTACTACCCTCTGAAGAATATGGTCCATTTTTGGGAGAGGATAATTATCTTTCAATGAGACTTTGTTCACATTTCTGAAATCAAAGAAAAATTTGATTTCTCCTGTTTTCTTCCTAGTAGGGACTAAGTTTGTGACCCAATCTGAATATCTAGTGGGAGCTATGATTTGGGCATCATACATTCCTTTTACTTCCTTCTCAATAGATGGCATAAGAACTGGATTAATTCTCCTAAGTTTCTATTTAAAAGGTTTATGATCTTCTTTGATAGGTACCTTGTGTTGAATTATGCTAGTGTCATAAGACTTTAGGTCTTCATAACTCCAAGCAAATACATCTTGAAACTCTTTAAGTATATTTATGTATTTAACCTTTTCATATGGAGGTAAGGCTTTTGATATTTTAATGAGTTTAGGTTTTTCTTTAGTTCCTATGTTACATTCTTCTATATCTACTCTTAAAGGCTCCATTTTTGGTTTCCTAGCTACATCATTTGAATCAAACAAATCTTCTAAGGGGACTAATCCCTTAGGAAAAACATTATTTTTAAGGTTTAGAATTTCAGGATCATCATTCGTTATTTCTTCTATTTCTACATTTTCTAAGTTATCTATTTCTAGTTCAGTAAAATTAGTGGGTTTACCTATATCTAAAATATTTACATTTATCCCACTATCTATGTCATTATCTGCTGTACAACCTGTATCTATATTACAATTCTGAAACTCACCTTTAGCATTCATGAAATCATAAATTTGAGAATCCTGTGAGAAAATCTACCAATATTTCAAATTGTCAGGTATGACAGGCCTATTTCTCACTTCTGCAGTGTACTGGTGGTTGGGCTGAAAAGGAAATTTGCAGGTACTAGCAAAAGTGGCCATGTTGTGGGCTTGCATATTCTATTTCCTAGGAATGGCAGCAAGTCTATTTCTAGAAGGTCTTTGATCAAATCTAGGACAATCTCTCTATATTGGCTCAGTTTGGGATTATTTACAGAGTATTCACCTTTGCTTTGTTTAATAATCAATTTTGAGTCTCCCATTATAGAAACTCTCTTGGCTCCAAGTTTCCTAACCATTTGTAGTCCTAAGATTAGAGCTTCATATTCTGCCATGTTATTTGTGCATTTAAAATTTAACCTAAATGCATGACCTTCAGAATGATTATTGTCCATGTTGTGAGTCCACACTCCGGCACCTGCTCCAAGTCTATTCACAGATCCATCAAAATCCAAATGCCATAGTGATTCATGAAAAATGTTTTCACTGTCAGGTGTTTTGTATTTCTATTCTACAACTATGATTTCCTTTTTGTCATGGTCTGAATTGTATAAGATGAAAGATTCCATATCAGAATGCATGGAGTATGTAGAGAAATTATGTGGTTTCTCTGCACTACTCACCATTTATTTCATCAAGGTCTCTCTATAAAGTTTTCTTTGTTGACCAAAAATAGAGATGGTGGCATATGACATATCTAATTGTAAATATCCTTGAAATTTTGCTCCCCATGAGCCAGATAATAGCATTCCATATTTGGGTAGGACGTCATCAACTACTATGTCCATCACAATACTCTTTGATGGGCACTAGACTAGAGTCACACACAAATCCTTGATCAGGCCAAGGCATTTAACTTGGATAGAGTCAAAGGAAAATAGGTCCTTATATGGTCTGGTAATATCTAAGTTTAGTCTCCCCATGATTTCCTTTGGCGTTAAATTATGGGATGCTCCTCAGTCTAGCATAGAATTATGTAATATTTTGTCATGAATGTTCAAACAAATGTAGAAAGGAGGGATACCCCCTTGCTGATGGGTGCCATTTACTTCAAGGCAAAACAATAACTAAGGTTGAACATCATTCAAATTCACAACATCCTCCCCTTCACCTATATTCAATGTTTGAGTGATCTGTGATCTATATGATTTGTTGACACCTAATCCTCACGATTGGGTGAATTTATGTAAATAATTAAATTAGGAATGTGAACATTCATTAGGAGATGAACTGATCGGTCACACCCTTTTGTATATAACAATAACATACCTAATGGAATAAATCGAATCAGTTTTTCTGCCTAATGGAGTTACTTCTTGGCCTGACATGGTATCAGAGCCAAGTTCTCAAAATAGTTGTAACTCCCTTCACTTTTGCTACTGAGTTTGAACGTTGTCCTATTCCTAAACGTTGTCCTGACAGAGTCTGAATGTTGTCCTATTCCTGAACGCTGTCCTATTCCTAAACGTTGTCCTGACAGAGTCTGAACGTTGTCCTATTCCTAAACGCTGAGTCTGAGCGCTGTCATAAAACATTCACCTGAACGCTGTCCTGACTGAGCGTTGTCATAAAACATTCCCCTGAACGCTGTCCTACTTCCGCTATCTGTTAAAATTGTTTTTGAAGGGCTCCAATTTCATCCCATTATTCAGCAAGACAAGATATGTTATCTCTCGAATGTTTTGAATGTTACTTCCTCTCTTCCCAAGGACTGACCCAACTGCGTTTTTTTGGTATAGTAACCTCGACAGTCATTGTGGATACATTTTTTGGAAACCCTCCAGAAAATGTTGCGTATATGTCGTTCTGATGTTTGCTCTCTTTGGTGGCATCGCAAAGACTGCTGGAGGTCCTATCAGATATATTTCATTCTGGGCTACCTTGCGTCCATTCGTTTTTCACTGGGAAGCCCTCTACAAATACCTGAGGAATCCTGTAAAGTCTTTCGATTCTTGTCAAATAATTTTCTGCGTTTCGTGGACCAGAAGAACACCTCTGTCCTGTTAACTATGGAGGGCTATATATATGCAGAGTGGAAGGCAGACAAATGTTTTCGGTGTATTTGTGTTGTGTTTGATTGCAATTTGTGTTGCGTTTGATTGCAATTGGTATTGGATGGAGATATAAATGGTGTGTGAGCCTAGGTCTCCACGGAACAACTACAGTGAGACGGTTCTATGGTGTAGTTGTTGCGTTCCATGGACTTCGTTCCTTTTGTCAGCGCTTCTTTTGTTACTTCGTTCCTTCTGTCGGCGCTTCTTTTGTGACTTCCATTGTTGCGTTCTTGGCTTACATGTTTTTGTTTTTCTGAGAACCATATTTTTTCATATAATATACCTAGAGATTTTCATATGATCTGCGTGGAGATGTGCTGCTGTTACATGGTTTTGAGTTGGCCTGAAGGCAGCCATATATATTTTTTAACGCAGCCACATGTATTTTGTTGAAGGCAGCCATACGTATTTTTTTAAATGCAACCATATGTATTGTTTAAACATTGTATTATTTGGTACATTGCACGAGTGATATCATCTCCACCATATAGGAATTGGTAATACCTTTGCCCTATAAGACTGCAATCTTTTTTTTACAATTTTTACACCAGAGCTCCACTTTTTCATCCACGAAAAGTACAATTTTATACATTAACAACATAAGTATTTTTCTATCAGCAGAAGTATTTTTTTTACAGAATGCATTCAATCATATCCATGGTGGGAATAGTTTTCACTGGTAAGAAGAACTATCCTGAATGGTCTGGGATGATAAAACACACCCTCATTTTCAATGAGTTGTGGAAAGGAGTGTGTGTCGGAGAAGGAGACAATGACCCAGTACAACCTACCTCAGACAAAGAGATCGTCATTTGGGAAAACAAGAACAACAAAGCTTATGCATTAATCGCAGCATCTGTAAATGAAGAGGTGAGTCGCCATATTTCGTCATATTCAATTGCCTTTGAAGCCTTACAAAAGCTGAAAGAACTCTATGACTCACATTCTGCACTTGAAGTTGTCCAACTCATGATTAAACTCTTCATCTTTGAACTGCAAAATAATGATCCTCTTGCTCTTGCATCTGAAGTAAAGTCTATAATGCATGATATCAAATCCACTAAAGTTGAATTGGATATTCCTCTTATTGCTTTTCTCAAGGCACTTTATCCTACTTACTCCAATTATCTTGAGTCATTGCAAGCAAATGGAAATCTCAAAGATATAACCTTTGACTCTCTTGTGAAAAATTTTGCTGAGAGAGAGAAAGCTTTTGGAAAGAAGACAGCCCCCGAATCTTCTGAAGAGACTGTCTGCCTTGCTCATAAAGAAAAGCATCCTGATCAAGATTCTACAAGAGGAAGAGGTGGTCGAAGAGGAAGAGGGAGATATTTCAGAGGCAGGGGGGGCAAACATTCTCAAGGAGAAAAGGCAGATTTACACTGTATTCGCTGCAAAAGAAATGGATCACATGATGCCTCTACATGCAAGCTACCATGGGATAAAATTGAGCAGAAAAGAAACCAACAGAAAGGTAAAACTGATGATACAGACAAAGGTAAAGCACCTGAATCCTCTCACTATGTTGAGGCACAATGTAACATTGGAGTAGATGAAGATTTGTTTAATGCTCCACTTGCTTCATGGAAAAATGATTGGTTGCTTGATTCATGAGCAACCTGCCACATGTCTCATAGAAAATATTTTTTTGAAGATTTCACTGACAATGTTGATGGAGCAGTATACTTTGTAGATCAATCAAAAATCAAGCCATCGGGGCTTGGCACAATCAGGCTTAAACTACATGGTCTTCCAGACTTTCTTCTGGATCATGTTCTATATCTCCCACAGCTCAAAAGAAACTTGTTGTCCTTGGTCCACATCCGCCAGCAAGGTCACTCCATTCATATGTTTGATGGCAAGCTTGAGGTGAGAAAATCATCTGATCACTCACTTGTCATGATGGGAATAGAAGAAGAAAGACTTCTCAAACTGCAAGGAACATCTGCTCATAAACAACATTTCTCATATATTACTCATCATGAAGAAGGTACACTTCCATCAAGTTTATTATGGCATGCTAGATTTGGACATTTGAACTATGACAGTCTCTGCTTGTTGAAGAAAAAAGGTGTTGCTGGTTTGCCTACAATTCCTAGGAAACTTAAGCAATGTGATGCTTACATTCTAGGAAAGCATAACAAATAGTCTTTTCATGATTCACATTCAAGAGCACATAGAAAACTTGAACTCATTCATTCAGATTTATGTGGTCCAATGTTGTTCCTTCTGCAAATGGAAATAAATATATCCTGACAAATTTGTTGGTCTTCTTATGATTATTCTTGGAACCAATTTTAGATTGTATTTTAAATTTCCCCTATTCTTTCCCAACACTCTTTTTATTACTTTAACTGGTATTTCTATCATTTACTAGTAGTTTTATCATTGGCAAACTCACGACTTACTTCTTCATTCTGAGTAGGGTTACTCAACGGAGCTTATTTACTCTGCACATACTTATTAACCCTGTTACCATGAGTGTATTTAGAACCATCATTCTTACTTCGAACATATTTCAAACTAGCTTCCTCCTTTCGAGCAGATTTAGAACTAGGGTTTCTAGTTTTTAAGGAAGACTCCTTTACTGGTTGATTTTTAACATTCATCACTCATTTAGGGTTTCCAAATTGCAGTGTCATTAGAAAATTTTCCCATGTAGACTTCCTCTTTTTCAGTTATTCAATAATCAAAATATTGATAAATTGTAATGATAAATCTTATGCCCTAGTTGAGTGACAAGACCTATCTATACTGACTTAGGCATTTTAGATAGGCTTCAAAATAATAAAAAATACAAGACATTTATCAACTGACCTCACTTAAAATGCAGGAGGAGTCTGATATGAGATTAGGGGATGTTTGAGGTCTAAAATGGGCCTCCTAAGAAAAATGTACAACCAAAATAAACTTTATAAGAACCAATAGGATTCAAGATGGTAATGTCAACCATGGGGGATGATTCACCGTTTTTGGAGTAAAAAAGTAAAAATATTAAAAAATAATAAAATAATAAAACTACTTTTTCAACTCATATTTTTATCTTATCTCCCTAAGGTTTTACTCAAATTTCGAGTGGGACTACTCATTGGATGAAAAAATTAATTCCTCATCCAAGGAATACCTGTGTTGCATACTTTCAATGGACCCTGCTACACGGAAATGAGAAATACATAAAAAAATGTGATTACAATCATGTTTTTCATGTATTTCTCATTTTTCGTGTAGTAGGGTCCATCGAAATTATGCAACATGGGTACTATTTGGATGAGGAATCAAATTTTGCATCCAACGAGTGTTTCCACATAAAATTTGAGTAAACCCATAGGGATATAATTTGAAAATATGAGTTGAAAAATTAATTTTTTCTGTTTTCCCTTTAAAATTTGATGATGTAATCTAATCTTATTTTATTATTTCCACTATTATTTTATAATTTCCTTAGGAGGACCATTTTAGACCTCAAAATTAACCTAATTTATATATAGGTAACGAAATACTGCCCTTCATAGCTTAAAAATTTCTACGATATATATAAAAGATGTCTCCATTTCTCTATCATATAGTTCCTTAGAACTCCTTCCTTCCACTTGATGTCGTAATCTGCCTTGTCAAGGAAATGCTACAGCATCCCTTTTTCTACCTTGTTATTTTTGAACAACCTCTCTCTAGTGAAAGGTAATTCAATGGCTTGTTTTATGGTTTTCTTAGTGACCTCAAATGCCAATGTGCCCACCTTGGCAATCTTTCCATCGAAAATTTCTGCAAATTCCCTTGCCACCCCTGTATTTGAGTAATCAAATTTATATAAAAATGAGATCCACCTTAATTCTTGAAGAATCAACAAGCTCAACACATACTCTGGAATTCCTTCAACTTCTTTAACAAACCATGGTTCTATCCTTACAGATTCGCACCAAATTATGTGACTGTAGTCCTTAGCTTCCAGTTTTTAAATAACAGCAGTGAGAACAGTGTGAGTACAGGCACGATTTTTCATTTCATCATGTGGTTTGGGCATAAATGATACAACCCCAAACTCAAGTGTGTAGTCCAAGTAGAGTCATGATGCCACAGTGAATTACCTTTCCGTTGCAATGATATTACACTCTCAAGTTCAAATCCCAATGCAATCATAATATATACAGCTCAAAATTTTGTGCAATCATGGTTATGAATTACAAACTTGGTGAAATATTTTGATAAGAGGGAATAATATGAGCAATCATTTCAGTTCATGCAACAAATTTATCAGAGAAAGTGGAAATTACATTCAAATCAGAGGTAATTTTTTTATTATTATTGATAAAGGAAAGTAGGTGATAAACTCGTCACCACAATTCATGCTTAGTGAATTCATAACAAGAGATAAGCCTATTACTTTTTATTATGAAAGTTATCATAGGTTTTATAAATCACTAGATATGCTAACCATTCATATACATCTTAAAGTCTATTTTATGATTAACCACTGCTCCTAAATAAACCATCAAAGTGTCACATGTACAAAAGAAAAATTCATGTGATTAAAAATAATACAACTTTCACAAGTTCGTGTCTTGTCGATTACTTATGACTTTTAAAATTGTGCTTGCGCTGATAGGTTATAATTGTACTTGTTGGAGCATGCCTACACTACTAAAAAAATGTTCATAAACTTGATGATATATGTATGCACTAGCAAGTGTGTTTGTACTAACAAAATATGTTTGCACTGATAAAGTTGCATTGTGAAAAAAAAACCATTATTACACTTCAATCATGTAGAGGGAGATGAGTATTGTAAATAAGTTGGATCAAAACTATCATTAGACTGATTTTTATAGTATAGGAGAGTTGGCAGGAATCCAAAAGTAGTGGGGATAAAAAAGGGGAACAGAAATATATTTTAAAAGAATGGGAAGGGGTATTGTTAAGGACATTTAGAAATAAAAATAGAGTAGAGTAATCAATATTTTTAAGAGGGAAAATAGAAAAGTGGGTCAAGGGGAAGAGTTAAGGGATGTAAGAGGGAAACAATGGAGAAGCAGGATAAGGACTCATTTATAAGAATGGGTAGGACTCATATATAAGGATTAATGAAGAATAAAGAGGGATTTTAGAAGCGGGAAAAGAAGGAAGACAAAGTAATCCAATCTAAAATAATGTTGTCTCTGTCAAGGTAATGTTGTAACTTATGAAAAACAATTAACTAGAGCAAAATTTTCATGTTGGTGTTGGAATAAGGAATTTTTTAGAGGGAGGGTGAATTAGTAATTGAGAAACTATTTTATTTTTCTTATTAAGATTTTAGTCCCTTGTTATATTATTTAACTTGTGAGAGCATTCATTCACAAATACAGCAAGCCAGCAATATTTCAGACACACATGTTTAAACAACAATCACATGAGCACACACATTTGACACAATGTTTTTCACGTGGAAACCCAGAGGGAAAAAACCACCAATTTGTTGCTTGTTTGTGATGTAAATTAAGCACCCACTTAATTACATATGTTTGTTTGTGAGTAGCCACTCACAGGAGGCACCGACCCCCTTTAGTTAGCAAGCACAAACTTGCCAAGAGGCACCAACCTCTTTAGTTTGTAGGAACCAACCTGCCCTTGCCATTGTTCTACTATTTCATACAATTTTTTAATTGAAAACAGAGGCAATTACATATACAAAGAAATACCAATCTAGTGTAGGTTTTAACCCCATACATAAATTACCTGCATATGAATTCTAAAAATAGAAAATAAACAATAGAGAGAGCATAAAACATAAAATAGATATATAGAGAGATTTTCCCCTGGATCCCAAAACCGGGACTACTACATTGATTTTTCATTATATTCCTTTCAATGTTACAATACATATATATACATGCCAAAGCACCCATAAATCCCAATCCATTAACCCTGGATTAGAAAATAACCGTAGTTCCCTTGAATGGATCAACAAAATACCATGGACATAAAACCATCATGCATGTGCGAATTCCATGCACAAAACCATAGGTAGGTTTGCTCACCTAATATAGGGTCCAACAAAAATTTTCGCGGGGCGTTGCACATGGGGCAGTCGTAGAAATAATATAACACACACCCAACATTCTCCCACTTGTTGTTTTCTTTCCACATGAGTCCACAGGAGAGCTTAG
Source organism: Pinus taeda (assembly GCA_000404065.3). Taxonomy (NCBI): domain Eukaryota; kingdom Viridiplantae; phylum Streptophyta; class Pinopsida; order Pinales; family Pinaceae; genus Pinus; species Pinus taeda. The sequence continues at coordinate 90,348 of APFE030333881.1, forward strand.
TCATTGGTCCAACATTGAAATGCCCATTGTTTCTTTACACCAAGAGAACTTCTCAGTGCTCACAGACTTTGTCAATGCATCTACAGTAGTTTTCAAATGTCCACCTCTACCAACAACACCTTTTTGTCCTCAACCATATCCCTCATAAAGTGATACTTAACATCAAAGTGCTTTGTCTATGAATGATAATCAGGGTTTTTTGCCAAGAAAATTGCACTTTGGTTGTCACAAACTATCCTTATAGCTTGTTGTATTAATCCCATACTTGAACACAATCTCTGCAACCAAACTGCTTCCTTGGTTGCATGAGTGGATGCCATGTATTCTACCTCTGAAGCTGAAAGGGCCACTACAAACTATCTTTTATTCATCCAACTAACTGCACCTTCAAATAGGTTAAACACATACCCACATGTATATCTTCTCTGATCCATATCTCCAGCCCAGTCTACACCAACAAAGCCACGGATGTCGAAAACTCTTTCCAATCCTTGTCTTCCTTGGTATAAAAAACCATAATCACTAGTGCCACACAAATACCTAAAAACCTACTTCACTATTGTCCAATGCTCATTCCCTGGTTTTGACATAAACCTGCTCAAAACTCCCACTACATGTGCAATCTCTGGTCTAGTATAGACCACTGCATACATCAGGCTACCGACTGCACTTGCATATGGAACACGAGACATGTCCTCTTCCTCTTCTTGTGTCTTGGGACACTGTTTAGCAAATCAATTTACACCTATAGGAATATGAACCTTCACCAGTTTACTATCTTGCATATTAAACCTCTGCAGTATTGTCTTGGCATACTTCCTCTGGTTTAAACAAAGCTTCCTCTTTGCTCAATCTCATTTAATTTCCATGCCGAAGATATAGTTTGTAGCACCAATATATTTCATGTCAAGTTTGGAGGATAATTGGGTCTTCAAATCCTAGATAATTTCTTTGTTATTTCCAGCCAACAACATATCATCCACATACAAGACCAAATAAATAACATGGTCACCAATTAATTTAAAATACACAATGTGATCTGCTTTGGTTCTGTTCAAGCCAAGTCCCCATATAAATGTATCAAACTTCTGATACCACATCCTTGGTAACTGTTTTAACCCATACATAGACTTTTTTAGCTTGCATACCAGTTCTTTCTTACCCTTCACCACAAAGCCTTCAGATCGCTTCATGTTGATCTCTTCTTCCAGATCCCTGTGAAGAAATGATTTCTTCACATCCATCTGTTCTACCTCAAAAACAAAAGTAGTAGAAACATATAAAAGTAATATAATAGAAGCTACCTTGGCAACAGGAGAAAACATATCACCAAAATCAACTCTCGGCACTTGGGAATAACCTTTTGCTATCAACCAAGCTTTGTATTTCTCCACCTTGCCTTGTGCATTCATCTTCTTCTTAAACACCCATTTGCTGCCAATGGGTTACTTTCCAACCAACAACTCCACCAGATCCCAAGCCTCATTTTTGTCCAAAGATGTCATTTCATCAACCATGGCCTCTTTCCAGAGTTTTCCATCCTTTGAATCTACTACTTCCCTCACAGTTTTGGGATCATCATCAGTAATAGATAAATAAAAAATTTGAATAGAAAGCAAATGGACTATACCTTTCTAGCTACCTTCTTTCTCAAACTGGTCTTCTCACGGCTGGAGTTTGTGGCTCTTCATCTTATGATTCCTCTTCTGTTGTAGAGTCTGATTCTTCCTCCTTTAGCTCAAACTCTATCTTCGTAGGTTCCTTTGGTAGGAATTCATTTTTAATAACATCTTTCACCTCTCTAAACAGCACATCTTGATTGTACACAACCTTCCTTGTTTATGAATTCCAAAGCTTATAACCTTTTAAACCATCCTTATACCCAATGAAAATGCATCTTTCAGATTTACTATCCAACTTTGTTCTTTTCTCCTTTGGAACATGTACATATGAATCACATCCAAATACCCTCATATGTGAAAGAGAAGGTTTCTTACCAAACCACACCTCTTGTAGAGTCTTATCCTCCAACGCTGATGAAGGTGATTTGTTGACCAATTAACATGCAGTCTCCACCGCCTTTGCCCAGAATTCTTGTCCTAAACCGACACCATTGAGCATTCTTCTTACATTTTCCATTAATTTCGTGCTCATTATTTCTGTAACTCCATTTTTCTGAGGTGTGTATGGATTATTCTTTTGTCGTGATATACCACACTTCTTACACAACTCTTCAAATTCCATCTTGCAAACCTCTCCATCATTATCTGTCCTCATCACCTTTATCTTCTTCTCTGACTGGTTTTCCACCAAAACCTTAAATTCTTTAAACCTATCAAAGGATTCATATTACTTCCTGAGGAAATATATCCATCTATCCCTTGAGAAGTCATCTATAAATGATACATAGTACACAGACTTACGTAGTGATGGAACCGACACAAGTCCAAACACATCACTATGCACAAGCTCTATTATTCATTTCGCTCTCTTAGCATCAGAGGGGAAACTCACCTGATTTTGCTTCCCATATACACAATTTTCACAGAAATCAAAATCTAGAGAGAAATTAGACATACCTTCTACTATACCATTACCATGAACTATTCGAAGGCCCTTATCTCCAATATGTCCAAGCCTTTGATGCCATAGCATGGTATTTTCTCCAGAGACCACTATATTTTCTACTACACTTTCAAAAACCAAAAAACTGTTACACCCATCAATAACACTACTACCCTAAATCTTGTACAAAGTTCTGATCCAAACTCCCTGCACCAATACCAGTGCTCCCCAAACCATCTTGCAGGTATCTTTCTCAAACACTATTTTTACACCTACATCATCTATCTTGCTTACATAAATAAGATTTCTAGCCAATGTAGGAATATGAAAAACACCTAGAAGTTCTCTAATCCTTCCACCTTGCAACTTCAATTTGAAGTTTCCATGACCAACGATTCTAGCCTTCCTGTCATCCCCTAAGAAGACATCACCACCACCATATTTCTCATACTCGTAGAACCACTCTCTATGGGGAGTGAACTAAAAGGATGCACCTAAGTCAATCAACCATGCCTCATGATCTACATGTGTACTTGAAGAAGAAGCCAAGTACACATCCCCACCTTCATCTGATGTGGTTTTCACCTTTGCAGAAGGAGCATCATCATATCCCTTTCCTTTCTCAGGAGCTTTATATTTGCAGTCCCTTTTGAAGTGCCCTTCCTTTCTACATTTCCAGCACACCTTCACAGGTTTTCTTGGAGATTTAGATTTTCCATTCGAGGACTTATTTTTGTTTATGTTCGGGGACCTTCCACATACAGATAAGGCATCACCATTCTGGCCCTCCATATTTTTCTGTCTCATCTCCTTTGACAGCAAGGATGAGACTATTTCACCAAACTGCAAGGTAGTTGCATTGCTACCTATTGCAACAACCCGACTATCCCACGAATTTGGTAGAGAACACAACAAACTGATGCACTTATATTCATATGAAATTTTAATATCAACAAATAATAATTGGCTTACCACAGTATTAAAGGCACTCAGATGCTCTGTCACCGAGTCTCCATCTTTCATCCTCAGGTTATACAACTTTTTATGTAGGAACAGTTTATTCACTAGAGACTTAGATTGGTACAAAGTCCCTAACTTGTCCCACAAAGCCTTCCCCAAAGATTCCCCTGATACATTCAAGAATACTGAATCTAAGACACACAATCATATTGTGCTCTTTCCCTTCTGATCCAACTTCACCCAATATTTAGCTGACATTGTTGTTGGTTTAGTACCGGAATCTACCGCGATCCACTGATCTTTATCCACCAGCAGATCCTCCATCTTGAGTTTCCACAACTCAAAACTCTGACCATTAAATTTCTTAATATCTATCTTTCCACTTCTCACCATCTTCTTTCACCACAAGAATCGATCCCGCGGATCTCCCATTGAATAGGGTCTACCACAGGCCCGAGAAAAAGCACTCAACAGCAAAGGCGTCCCCTTGAACCCGAAACAGCTCTGATACCAAATGTAGGTTTTAACCCCGTAAATAAATTACCTACATATGAATTCTAAAAAGAGAAAATAAAAAATAGTGAGAACATAAAACATAAAATAGATATACACAAAGATTTTCCCCTGGATCCCAAAACTAAGACTACCAGATTGATTTTTCATTATATTCCTTTCAATGTTACAATACATATATATATATACATGTTGAAGCATCCATAAACTCCAATCCATTAACCTTGGATTAGAACATAGTCATAGTTCCCTTGACCGGATATACAAAATACCATGAACGGAAAATCATCATGCCCAAAACCATGTGCGAAATCCATGCACAAAACCATAGGGAGGTTCGTCCACCTACATTTGGCTCACTACAGTATCATACTTCTTCTCTTAGTCCTCTACCATTCCACAGGTTCTAGTGGCCTCACACATCAGTACCTTGTCCTCTGCTCACAACCACATATACTCTACTCTCGACCTTATATTGCACATGCTCTCTTTAGCACTCAACTTTAGTTCAAAACTTGGGCTAGTTGCTCAACTTTCACACATTCTACTTCATACTCTTCAATACATACACAACAACATTGTATTCCCCAATAGCTCAATGGAAATTCTAAGTTTTGTTCTTCTGTTTCACTGGCCTTAATGTTGTCTCTGTTTCCATCCACACTACTCGAGAGTGTACTCTTGGCACGACACTCCATTATTCTATTGCATCACTTTCTACAATTCATGTCATTGCATTAAAACATAAGAACGGGCTTAATTCACTTCACCATCTCACCGTGTGACTCTCCATGCTAAGAATTTAATCTTAGTCCACCTATTCACTCCACTAAGACTCCCCATACCTACTCATGGCTCACAGAGCTTGATTGTACTTCCACATGGCTTCTTTGTTTTTCATTTATTCCTATAATACATGCAAGGGATATCATAGATGGCTTTGTTTCAACATCAAGATAAGCCTAGCAGTTATTTGATAGTCACCATTACTCCTGAGACCAAATCCTATGTTCCCTCATTCAATCTTGCAGTTGCTGACCCATACACCTTTAACTCTCTGTATTACACTATCAGAGCTCAATATGTCATGTATTATTGCAATAGTGTTTTATAAGATCTTTTACTCATCAAGACTTTTATTCTTAAAGAAATTACGAAATAGATTTTCAATGTCCTTGGCCCATTTTGTTTATCCCCTTTCTATTTTCCTCGATGGGACTGGGTGTGGTGACCAAAGGCTTAGCCTTAAGGTACTAGGGCATTTTGTTCCTACCTGGGCCATTTTTCCTTTGTTAAGAGGTTAGTGCCATTGGTTCTATAATTTTTTGTCAACTATGTGACAACCCTAATATCAGAGCCCCCTTATCGGCACTTTTTCAATTGCCAGCTATTATACAGTGCCGACATCCTTAAATTCTAATATGTTGACCTTTGATATGATGTCATCACTCCATGTGGCACTTCCTGAGTGGTGAAATGTGGCACCCATATTTTCCCCCTTATGCCCCTCAAAATACAAAAACTGACTGCCACGATTCATGTCGCATCTCCACGTCATGCCAACGTCAGATTCCACTGTAGCTTATTGGGACCAATCATATGCTACCATGTGTCCTGCTAGAGGAGAGAGAAAAGGGATCGTTCACCTTTGGTTTTGTGATGGAATCCTTTTTAATATTTATTGGAGTTCACCAGTGGCTTTTAACATTATCAGCACATTATGCATATTGCAACTTTTTAAAGGTTGTCACCTTAAGAAGTTGCGATTCTCTGATTCACCAACCTTCCGATGTGTCGATGCTCTAATATCTTAGGACCTCTGATATGCGATCATCGACACCCCTAGACCTTTGGTATGTGATCTTAGATTTCTCTAGACCTTTTGATACTATGAACCTCTGATATGTGATCACCGATATCTCTAGACCTCCGATATGTAATGTGCTAATATATCTAATGTTCTAATGTTGCGATCGTCAATAACTCTAGACCTCTGATATGCGATCATTGATATTCTTTCCTTCCTGAGGATTTAATCCTTGAAACTTCAACATATCATAACTTTTGATTAAGGAGTCCATTTTTGGACTTCCACATATCGTTGGAAACATTATTCAAAGCACTTTCCAATGGGGATGGTACAATATAAGTTTTGAGTCCTTCTACTTCTTGGAAGGTGACTGCAAACTTCTCTTTCGATTGACTCTTTGGCCAGTTGAACACCAACTACCATGATGATCATTTTATGGCTCCTTCATTAAGCCTACTATTATGATGATTCTCTATAAGAAACCTACAACTACTATGGAGTTCCATCCAAACACCCAATCATCATGCTAACCCTTGTTTGACATCAATGTCAACACTTACATAGCCACCTATACACTATAAAATGTCCAATAATCTCCCCCTTTGGCATTGATGGCAACACCATAAGCTCCCCCTTAGGCTTGGCATAGTCTACTTTGATGCCAATCTTCTCCCCCTTTGACATCAGTGGAAAAGAATACTTCACAAGCACCCCCCCAAACCATTGTAGTCTACTCTCCCATGAATTCCACATGCTGAGTAGTTGCCACCACCTACCAAAATGAAGTAATTTGGAGGAGTCACAACTCCTATCTACTGCCTGAGATACTCAAACAGTTCCCTTGCCAATGGCTTGGTAAATATATCTTCCAATTGCTCTTTAGTGGGTACATATTCAAGTTCGACAGTGTTGGCTGCAATTTGTTCCCTTAAGAAATTATACTTGATAGGAATATGCTTAGTCTTTGAATGCATAACTAGGCTTTTAGAGATGTTGATGGCACTTGTGTTGTCACACATTATCGGTATGGGATCAGACAACTCTGCCTTTATATCTTTCAAGGTTTTCTTTATCCATAGAATCTGCATACAGAAGGCGGCAACAACAATATACTTTTATTCAACAGTGGACATACAGATAGAGCCCTATTTTTTGTTGACTCACGACACCAAGTATTCAGCCAAGAAGAAAGTTGCACCTGAAGTACTCTTCTTGTCATCAAGACTTCCAACCTAATCTGCATATATGTAGGATTTCTAATTGAAATCTTTGCTCGTAGCATACTACAGTCCATACTTTGTTGTACCTTGAAGATATTTGAAGATCCTCTTGACAACAACAACATGACTTTCTCGTGGAAAACCCTTAAATATGGCCACAATCCCCATTGCTTGTATGATGTCTTGCCTTGAAGCAATCAGATACAGTAAGCTTCCTATCACTGACTTGTATTTAGTCTAATTTACCAGCGGTGTTCTATCTTCTTTTCATAGTTTACAGTCTATAGTCATGGGCATGCTGACAGGTTTGCAATATTCCATTCAAAACTTTTTTAGAGTTTCCTTGAGATATTTGGATTGGGATATAAACACTCTTTTTGGAGACTGAGTAATTTGCGGACCTAAAAGGAAGAAAAAATATTCAATCATGAACATTTCAAACTTTGTTTGCATACAATTTTCAAATTGATGCCCCAACTATTTCACACCATTGGAAAATATTATATCATCCACATACACAACCACTGTCAATAGATGGTCACCTTCAGATTTTACATAAATATTATTGTCAATTGTGTCTTTCTTAAACCCTTTTTGTTGAAGATACCTTTCCATCCTTTCATACCAAGCTCTAGGGGCCTATTTTAAACCATACATGGCCTTCTTTAGTTGGCATACAAGCCCTTCATCGGAGGAGAGCATAAATTCTTCTAGCTGCTCAATGTAAACCTCCTCTTTTAAATATCCATTGAGAAATGAAGATTTCACATCCATATGATATACCTTGATATTCTTATGGATGGCAAGAGAAAGAAAGATTCTTATAGCTTCTAGTCAAGCTACTAGTGAAAAGTTTTCTTCGAAATCTACCTCTTCTATTTGGGAATACCCTTTGCAAACCAAATTAGCTTTGTTCCTGATTACTTGACCCTCTTCCTTCAAGTTTTTCTTGAAAATCCTCTTGTTTTCAATAACATTTTTCTCTCTTGATCTTGTAACAAGCTCCCATGTATCATTCTTTTTCAATCTGGTCAAGTTCTTCATTCATGGCTTTCACTTAAAACTTATCTTCACTTGCTTGATAGAGGTTCTTGGTTTCTATCTATGATAGTAGAGATAAATGTGCATAACTTGTACTACCCACAAGTTTCCTTCTGGTCTGGACACCGTGTCTTTGATCTCCAAGAATCTGACTCTTAGGATGTTCCTTTTGTACATACCTAGAAGGTGTCTTTAGCCTTGAATACGTACTTGCTTCCTCACCTTCATTGTCTGAATATGCTTCTTTCAGATCGGTGGACCTCAAACATGAGCTTTCTTCATCATCTAAGTTCATATTACTTTTAGAGGATTCAGGTTGTGAACCTAATTCATCTACTATCATGTAGATGAAATCCTCAAATATTTCTTATCCGCTTGTTGTAACACTTATATCCTTTTCTTCGAATACAGTATGTGAGCAATATTCCTTTATTAGCATGAGATTCAAACTTCCCAGGGTTATTTTCATTCCTTTTAATGAATCACTTGCTCCCAAACACCTTGAGGTATTTAACTGATGCAAGTCTTCCCTTCCATAACTCGTAGCAAGTTTTATCACTATTAGGCCTCAGTTGAATTATGTTTGACAGATATACTACTGCCTAGGATGCTTCTCCCTAGAAGTTGTGAGACACTCCTGCTTCATCAAACATTGTTTTTTCCATTTCCTGGAGTGTTATGTTCTTCCTCTCTACTACTCCATTTTGTTGAGGAGTTCTATCCACTGAGTATTGCCTCCTAATGTCGTTCTCTTCACAGAATTCCTCAAACTCTCTTGAGGTGTACTCTCCCCCTCTATCTGATCTTAAGAATTTTATCTTTAAATCTTTCTCATTTTCTACCTGAGGTTTAACCTTCTTGAAATGCTTTAATTCTTCCAATTTTTCTTTTAAGAGAACAATCCAAGTAGCCCTAGTGAAATCATCAATGAGCAACATGAAATACCTTTCTCCTTTTGAGGTATTTTCTCTAGTTGGGTCACAAATATCTGTGTGAATGAGCTCCAAAGTTTTGGATGAGGTGAACTCTTTCAATTTTAAATGAGTTCTAGTTTGCTTGCCAAACTGACATGACTTGAAGATTGTGTTATCAGGATTTGATAGTCTTAGTAATCCTCTCACTACTCTCATATTGCTTATTTTTACCAAACTATCAAAATTCACATGTCCAAGCCTCTTATGTCATAGTCGTGCTTCACTCATTTTGATCAAATAGAAGTTGCCCCTGGAATCGTCAAACACATATACATTATTGTGGGTTTTGATTGCTTTTCTCACCAGATTTCCATTCCTTATGTTGCAGATCTCACAATATTTAGATCGGAAGGTCACATCATATCCATTATCACACATCTGGATAACACTGATAAGATTTTGCTTGAGACCTTCTACATCCAACACATTTTATGTTTTTGTCTTTTGATCAAGACTAACTACTCCTTTTCCCTTGATTCTTGTTGGAGTGTTGTTTACAAAAGTGAGGTTGCTTCCTCTGTCCTTTTCCTTAAGTGACAGAAATTTTATTTTGTCCTCAATCATATGTTTAGAACAACCACTATCCACATACCATTTGTTTCCTTGATTATGAGCTGATAAGGCAAGTCCACAGTGCATGCTCTTTTTAGTCTTTGGTTTCCACCTCCTTTTACCCTCTTGGGTAGTTGTCTGTCTGAAACTTTGGGACGTAGATAGGTATTCAAACCTGCTTCTGCACTCACTGGCTTTATGCATAAAATTATTACATTTGAAGCATTCTACTTCACTTAGTAAGGGAGAGAAGACATTCTGATTTCTGAGAGAAAAGTTTTGAGACTTAGAAATCTGAGGCTTATTATATATGGGATTCTCATCTCTTTCTACTTTGGTCCTTCTACAATCAATGGCTTTATGTCCAAAGATATGACACTTATAGAAGTGGCCATAAAACAAATAGGAATTCCTATTGTTAGAAGCATTATTAGATTGTGTAGGGAAGTACCTTGGTCATCTAAGTGATTGATTCGTTCTCCATTGACGATTTCCTCTTTTCACAACTGCTCTTTTGCCTTCATTAGTTCTTTCATGATGCTTCATCTCATGGTTTTGTGATTCTATGAATCCTGTGGACCTAAAGTTTATCTTCCCAAAAAAATATTCTTGTTTATTAGAGTATCCCAGACTGTTTCTGATTCTTGAGGGACTTTGACTATTCTCAATTTGATCTAGTCTCCTTGTCCCTTCAACAAAATTTTCATTTAGACCCTTCTCGTGCTTTGTCTTCTCAAGATCGGTTCTCAGATAGACAACCTCTACTTCAAGACTCTGATAGTTCTCTTCCCATTCTTGAATCAAGTCTTGAAGAACTTCTTATTTTTTTTTGGCCTCCTCCAGCTCAACCTTCAAAGACAAAATATCATCGTTGCATATCTATGAGATTGTTTCCCTTTTTAACTTGAGTAGTTTTCTTGTTCCTCTTTCAGTAGAAGGGATAGATTTTCCTTGCTCTTGATAACTTCTTCGAGCTTTTACTTTTGATATGAAAACTCTTCATTGTCAGATTTATACATACCTTTCTCTACACATTGTAACTATTCCTTCAACTACTTATTTTTCCTCCTTTCTTTCTTCAACTTGTCAAGGGCGCTAATGAGTTCCCCTTCAAGGTCTACTACTCCTTCTTCTTCCTCTTTAGAGTCCATAATACCCTAGTTTTTGGATTTTGTCTGAAAGGCCATAAGAAGATACTTATCTAACTCATTTTATGATGAGTCTTCACAGTCTAACTCTGGAGTTGAGCTATCCTCTTTGGAATAGAACCCCTTCTTCTTATAAGGCATTTTCTTCTTATGTGTCTAAGACTTGTTTCCAAATTTCAAATCTCTTCCCTTTTAGCCTTTTCTTTATAATGGAATTTGGAAGATAAATGTCCAACTCTTCCACAATAAAAACACTTAAAGGGAAACTTCCCTTTATATTCTTCCCAGCCACACTTTAGTTTTCTGGCTAGTTGAGGCAACTCCTTATCAGATTCACAGTTGGAGCAGTCTTGATGATCTTTGTGCTCCTTGCCCTTTCTAGATATTTTGAATGTAATTTCCTTTATTCATATTTTTATATTCCTACTCTCACCTCATAGGTTGTGAGAGTACCATGCAGCTGATCTTAGATCTTTTAAGTTAGCCATTTTCTTAACAGTTGATATTTTGGCATTAAATATCATGGGTATAGATCTTAATATTTTATGAACAATCATCTCTTCCTTGACTTCTTCACCAAGTCATCTAATAATATTAGTCACTTCGTTAACTCTGAGGAAGTATTTTTCTATGCTTTCCTTCTCATTCATTCTTAGGCTTTCAAACCTCATTCTAAAAGTCTAAAGTTTCACTTCCTTGACTTTGTCATCTCCTTCATGACTTTGTTTAAGCTTTACCCATACTTCCTTAGCAGACTTACAATGCATAACTTTTACAAGTTATTATTGACTAAGACCAAAGAGAATGGAATTCTTGGCTTTAGCATTGTTCCCATATAATTTTTTACCGTCTACATTAATGGGAGGAATATCAGGGATATTGTGATCTGCTAGTATTGAAGTCCAAACATCTACTCCCAGGGACGTAAGATATGCTTCCATTCTCACTTTCCAAAAATCATAGTTGGTCCCATCAAAGACTAGTATTTTACTTGAGTAACCTTCTTGACTCTCTTTCCTAGACATAATTTCTTATAGATCTACCTTCTAGTGCTTAAACTACTGTTGAAGGAACCTTGGCTCTTATACCAATTGTTGGAATAAGGAATTGCTGAGAGTGGGGGGTGAATCAGTAATTAAGAAACTCTTTTCTTTTTCTTATTAAGCTTTTAGTCTAGAATTCGATTGGTAATAAAATCTTATTCCCATAAACTAGTTTGTACAATGTATGACTAGTCCTATTCCTCCAAGTATTCCTATACACCCACAAAGCCTTTGGTAACTTGTTTTTCCAATCCTTTTCATTCATATTTATTGTTTTGGTAAGGATTGTTTCAATCACTTTATTCATGGAATCCACTGGACCGTTGGCCTGTGGATGGTAAGCTGATGACTTCCTGTGGTGGACATTGTACTGCTCCATAATTCCTTTCACAAGATTAGAAGTGAACTAGTTTCCTTTGTGAGAAATTATTTCCCTGGGCACACCAAATCTGACAATAATGTCTTTAAATAGAAAATCAATTATAGACTTTTTCAGTAGCATATAAAATAGCTTTAGCCTCTACCCACTTCATAACAAAATCAATACAAATAAGAATATACCTTTTAGTTAAAGATCGAGGTGATATTGGCCCTACAAAATCAATTGCCCATTTTTTAAAAGGTTCAATCATCACCTCTGGACATAAAGGAATTTTATCTAACATATCTTTTGGCATCTTAAAAAGAGATGGCCAAAAGAAGCCTTCATGTAATGCCTTGCATGTTGATCACTTATCAGCAAAGTGGCCCCCACATGGCTCATTGTGGGTTGCCTTAAGAATGTCAAACACATCTCCCTCTTGAACATACCTGTGAATAATCAAATAAACACACGTGTAAAAGAGTTTCCCTTGTATCCATGAATATGAAGCACCATCTTTATGTCCTTCTGCTTTTATCTAGTGGACAAATGCAGTGGTGTTTTTCCTGTGAACAAAGAATTGGCTATGTCTCCAAACCACGGGGGAATTAGTAGACACAAAAAAAAAAAATGCTCATCTGGAAATAAATCATCAATAGGAACAATTTTACCACAATTATTAGTCCTAGATAAGAGATTAGCTACAACATTCAATTTACCAAGCCTATCAATTATAGTAATATTAAATTCCTACAGCAATAGTAACCACCTAGTAATTCGTCCATTGGTCAAAGGTTAATTCATTAAATATTTAATCACAGAATGATCCATGCGAGAAAAAGCTTCATATTCGGTAATATAATCTCTGAATTTTTTAATGGAAAAGACTACAACAAAAAATTATTTTTTATTTATTGTGTAATTCAACTCAATGGAAGACAAGTTTTTTACCGGCATAATAGATGGAATAAGGTGTTTGATTTCTTTCTTGGCCAAAAGTTGCACGAACGATAATCTCTGAAGCATTGGAGGAGATTTCATAGGGAAGGGACCAATTAGGTCCCCTCAAGATAGGTGCCCTTACTAATTTCCCCTTCAATTCCTCAAAGGCTCGTTGGAAAGCTTTAGTCTAGGAGAAATCACTGTCCTCAACCGACAACGAAAAAAGAGTAGAGGTTATCCTAGATAAGTTCTAAATGAACCTTTGGTAGTATCCCGCATGACCCAAGAAACCCCTCATTTCCCATTGTGTTTTAGGTACTTGTAGGTGTGTGATAACTTCTATTTTAGCCAGATCTACATGTATGCGCTTGTAGGAAATAAGATGGCCAAGGACCACTCCTGATTTGTACATTAATATGAATTGTTTATCTCTCAAATCAAGATGGGCCTGTTGGCACCTACTCAACGCTTTCTCCAAATTTTGGATGGCTTCCTCAAATGAATCACCAAATACTGAAAAAACATCCATACAAACCTCCACACACTAAAGGTCAGCAAAAATTGCCAAGACAACCCACTGGAAAGTGGCGGGGGAATTACATAGTCCAAAGGGGAGAACTTGATAAGCGAATTTCCCCCAATGATAGATGAAAGTGATCTTGTCCTGACCCTGTACTATGATTTGTATTTGGTTCTAAATGTTGAAACCATCCAAAAAGGAGAAGTACGTTTTACCCACAAGGGTATCTAGTACCTGGTCAATGAAGGGAAGTGGGAAGTAGTATTTGATGGTGGCTTTGTTCAATTCTTGATAATCAATGCAAATATTCATCCTCCCATCCTTTTTTTGGGACCACTACCAATGAGGAGACCCATTAGCTATAATATATAGGATAGTTAAAACCAACGTCTAAGAGTTTTTGGATCTCTTCTTTGACAATATCTCGTAGCCCAGATTTCATTCTCCTTTGGGGTTTTCGAGCAGGCCATGAACCTTCTTGAATAGAAATATGATGAGTGTAGGTTTTGGTAGGAATTCCCTTCATGTCCTCATAGCTCCATGCGAAGGCATCAAAGTGATCTCGCAACAATTTCACAAGTTGCTCTTGTTGAGATGGATGAAGGTTTGGGCTAATATGTAAATATTTTCCTAGACTCACCTCAACAAGTGTAGTGTCTGGCTCATGAAAATGTGTGGTAAATATTAGGTTTTGTAGTGGTGATGAGGATTGTGAACCACAGTTCTCTAGGAAGATTAGACTAAATATTTGACAAAGTGGCTGAAAATTCTGCATAGTGTCCAAGTTACCAAGGAAATCACGGGTTGGACTCTCCTCAGTACATTCAACATACTGGTGGATCTGGTCTATCATGGAGAGTGAATGAGTCTCGTCATCACTACTACCATCATCTAACCATAAGGTATCATGGAGTTCCTAAATAATTCTAGAAGGAGGGTACAAGGTGACCTTTTTCCTAGAGTCCTCATGTGTAATAATCTTATCTCTAGAGTGACAACCAATGTAAGCATCAGTCATGGAAATCCATGGCCATATCAAAATCAAGGGATGCCCCCCACTAGGAGTTTTGGGTTATAGGACAATAAATTCTGCAGGGTATTCCCATGAATCTATTGAGATGACCACATCGTCCAATACCCCCTTTGGTTTAATTTTAGATCAGTCAGCTAATTCTAATATAGTGGGACTTGGACATATGTGATTTAGCCTAAGCTACTCCATAGTCTTCCTATTCGTTATATTAATGATCACTCCAAGGTCAATCAACACATTGGGAATAAGGATGCCACCTATTTGAACATAAACGAATGGGTTCTTAAGAACAATATATTTTTCAAATTGAGCACATCTTGTCATCAACTCAACCCCAACAAATGGGATAGTATGGGGCTTTGCACTCTTCCTACCTAGATTTTTTATACAAAGATATTTAACTGTTTTAGCATAAATAGGGATCTCTTTTAAATCCCGAAGTAGAGGAATCTTGATACAGATATTCTTGAGCTCAGTAACTATTGAGGGATTTTATCCCCGAGGGCTTTTGGGTGGAAACCTAGCAGACTGAAAGTCGTCTAAACAAAGAAACATGCATACACACAGCCATTATGCTAGCAAAAGCTAATTCTAAAGTAAGAAGGACGTACCTCAGGTCCTACGTTCGAGTAGTTCCTCAAGGGTCCAAACCCTTCGTCACGTCCCTTTCGCTCCTTTGCTCTGCAAAACCAACAATTCCAAAGAATGCAGCAGTATATGGACAAAGATTTATACAAAAATCATCTTTATGTTATAAAAGAAGGAAGTTAGTTATGAACTTTAAACAACCATTCATACATGAAA
>APFE030333883.1:0-17981 GCA_000404065.3 Pinus taeda
ATATCATTCTTTTCTTGAATCCCACGAATGGGATTCCCAATGAGATATCCGCTTTTGTTTATGAATCTTCTTTTGGATATTCCATCATAGGATCTTGAAGACCCTTACCTTGCAAATTTTTCTTTCCTTTTGAGGATGGAGGTCTCCTAAGATTCTTAATCAGGATAAATTTTCTTTCATTGTGGATGAGGTCCTATACTAGGTATTCTCCTTATACATGAATACTTTGAGCTACATCTACCATGGTCCTAGATTTTAGAAGATATTTATAACCATGCATTTATTTCTATTATAAATGCTCCTTCTACATGAGTATCTAGAACTCTATGTACATCATGCTTCTAGATTCTAGAAGATGTTTCTAGCCATGCAATTTTATTCTATTCCTACATGCTTCTATCCTACTCAAAACCTTGAAGGAATACCTTAAGTAAAGAAGTATACTTAGTCATAGTAGAAAGCTGGAAGTTCTTCCTTCTTTTGCTTCTTGTCTCATTCTTTAATTTCTTGAGTCGCATGAGCTTCTTCCATTTTTATTTTGTCGTTGTTTTCCTTCTTTAGTTTAGAATAATTCCTCTTGTACTGTCCATATTCTTGACATCCATAGCATTGGATTTTGGACATATCTTTGTTGTTTGTTCTTTGTGGACCAAATTTGCCCTTTCTCTTGGCCATGGTAGAAAATGATTTCTCCTTTGATCCCACATCTTCCTTTGCTTTAAGTCTTGTTTCCTCTATCTTGCATAGAGACCACATTGCACTTAGTGGGGTGGCTTCCTTCTTGGAATATATGCTTGATGTGAAGTTTCCCCAATCCTCAGATAGAGAATTGAGTACTACTCTTGTCATTTCTCTGTCAAACATGACTTCCCCTAGCTCTTGAAGCTGACCCCTCATCTCAGAGATATTAATGAAGTAGGGAGTTATTCCTTCCTTTGATACCTTCATCTTGTACAATTCATTTCGTAGAGATATCACTTCTCCAATTATGTTTATCGAGAATAAGTCTACTAGTTTGTCATAGATTTCTTTGGATGGATCCAACTTGGAGACATAAGGAATCAGAGAGGCTTTGATGGATTCTATTAGTATCCTTTGAGCTCTTGTCTCACCCTTATTATAATTGACTAAGGCTTGAGTTTGTTCCTTAGCAGGAATAATAACATTCCCTTTGATGTGTTCTAGGAGTTCATTCTCCTTGAGAAGTAAATCACTCCTCTTCTTCCATACAAGAAAGTTATTGGTACCTACCACTTTATTGCTTTCCTTGCAAAAAGACATTGATGTATATTCAGAAGGGGACATATACTTACTTGATAGATTTTGAGATGTAGTAGACTTGCTTTTTCCTTGAAGACCCGATGGATTGCCTTCCTTAGACCTTAATGTTCTTAAAGTTGCTTTCTCCAAGTGGAATTGACTTGATGATGAGAGTTGCTTGATGACTTGTAGCTTGATGTAGGTCCTTCTTTGATTTTCTCTTCTTGTATGTGCCTTTATGTAAGGCTCTTCTTGATTTGTAGTATTCCTTGATGAAAGATATATGGTAGACCTTCTTGAAGTGATTGATACTTCTTGGTTATATGCTACAACTTTTGTAGATGTCCTTCCCTGATGAGTGTTCTTGAGTTGCCCTTTTATTCTTATGCTGCACAATTAATTGTTGATTGCTATTTTGAAGAACAAGGAAGTAAGATCAAAGACTTCACCATTCACCTACATGTGTTGTTAGTGAAGAATCTTGTCATACATTTCCTGTACTAGAATGTAGATTTTCTTTCAAGACTATTTATGGTTTCTTTGTTTAATGTTTGAATGCAATGAATTGATTCTAGTATAATGATTGAGATCAATTGCTACAAGAAAACAAAGTTAGATCCATCTTCCTGTTTCATGAGCTTGTAAATGGATAGACTTATTACCTGAGAAAGAACATTTAGCTCACAACCTTGTTAAATATTTTATTTCTGAGTTTTGGTTTCAAATTGTGTGAGGAAGTTAGTATTGGTTTTGAATGCTTTTTATATAGGCTATACTCATCAGACATAGGAACTTATTTTAAGCTTCAAAAGGACTCATTTTAATGGAATTCTGGTAGTATTGTTATAGGTAAGTTATGTTAAATATAGAAAATCCTCCCACTTAGTAGGCCCGTCCATGACATACATTCATAGCATATCCTCTAGGATATGATTATTTCCTTCGGTCTATCCATCCATTTGAGGATGATATGCAGTGTTGAAGTTTAATTGAGTCCCCATCCCCCCAAACAAAGCTTTCCATAACTTGGAGGTAAATTCAGCATCTCTATCCGACACAATAATTTTTGGTACACCATGCAATCGAAAGATCTCCTTCATGAAAATAGTAGCAATATTTGCGGTCCCAAATGTATCCTGCACATGTATAAAATGTGTTTCTTTAGTGAAAGTGTCCACCACCACCATGATAGAGTCATGTTGGCACTTTGTCCTTGGTAATCCTATCATAAAATTCATTGAAATTACTTCCCACTTCCATTCGGGAATGGGAAATGGATTTAGCAATCCAGTAGGGTGTTGATGTTCCACCTTTACTTGTTGACATTCTATGCATTTTGCTAAATATTATGCCACATCATTCTTCATGCCTAACCAAAATAATTTTTTCCTTAATGTTATCATTTTTTGGTACCCAGGATGGCCTACATATGGTTTCTTGTGATACTCATCTAGTATAATTTGTTTTAGCATGACCACATTGGGAACATACAACCTATTTTGGTAGGTTAGTAAATTTTCAAAATTTTCAGCATATGCTGGGATTTCCATTTGCTCTTATTTTTGCTGAATTTCCAGATATTGAAGATCTTGTTGCCTTGAATTTTTAACCTGTTCGAAAAAATTTGTACTCACATTGCTAACAATCATTCCTATCACAACATGGGCATGTCTACTTAAAGAATTTGTGATTTTGTTTTCTTCCATTTTATGTGTTTTATATCAAATTCAAACTCATTAAGGAATGTTATCCACCTCGCTTGCCTAGCATTTAAATCAGGTTGGCTGAAAAAATATTTCAGAATGATGTGATCTGTTACCAAGGTAAATATTTTTCCTAATAAATAGTGTCTCCATATTTTTATAGCATGTATGACTGTTGCCAGCTCTAAGTCATACACAACATAATTATTTTCATGTAGTTTAACCTTCCTAGACTCACAGACTATTACTACATTTTCCTGCATCAACGCTCCCCCAAGGCCTTCCAAACATGCATCGATATAAACAATGAATTCCTTATTCGGGTATGCAATTTTTAATATAGGGGCTATTGTTAGAAGTTGTTTTAGCTTGTCAAAAATTTCTTGACATTTGGTTGTCCACTCAAACTTTGTTCCCTTTTTTCTGTAAAGAAGTAATAGGATAAGCCAATTTTGAAAATCCCTCTATAAACCTTTGGTAATATCCTGTGATCCCCATAAATGAGTGAACTTCTGACACATCCTTAGGTATGTGCCAATTAATAATAGCCTTAACCTTTTCGGGATCAACAAATAGTCCCTCCATGGAAATAATGTGTCCTAAATACTATATTTTGTCTTTGTAAAACTCTCATTTGTTGAGTTTTCAACACTGGTCATGTAAGGAACCATCACAGTAAAAACAAAATATGTTTAGAAATACCAATACGAAACACTAATAGCAGGTTGTACTATTTAGAAGGTACATAAGTGAACCAAACTGATACAAAATGACAGAGAATTCCCCTCCAACCATAACAGCTGATGAATAAATATATGTTGAATTGGGAGGTGGTAGCGCCCCACCAAACTCGTAGTTTATGGAGGTTATTAGAAACTTGCAACAAGAATTGACTCATCTCAAGAATAGCAATGGACGCTTGTTGAAGGCTAGTGAAGAGTAGAAAAGAATGATAAGGGAGTTGACTGAGAAGTCCAGCCATAGAGGTATAGAACCAGAAGGAATGAAAAGCAAAAAGGTGGAAACAAAATCATAGAAGTTTGAAAGTGGGGGAGAATCAAATAGGACGTATCCAAAAATACAGAAAAAAAAGGAAGAAGAAGAAGAAAATGGAGTTATAGTGAGAGTTTAGAAAAATCAAAACCCTTACTTTTGATGAGGAAAAAGAGGAAGACGCAAAAGCTTGACTTCTTAACATGATAAACTACTTTAAGGTATATGAGTATGAGAGTAATTTGAAGGACCGACTAGCTATCTACCAGCTACGGAGAAAAACTACTCTCTAGTGGGAAGAGGCCAAAAGTCTACACTTGTTGGAAGAGAAGACAATTTTTTGGGAGGAATTTTAGAAACTGTTTAAGTGAAGGTACTTGAGTGAGTGATACTATGATGATTGTGTTAAGGAGTTCCATGAGTTAAAGTTGGGACAACTAACTATGAATGAGTATGTAGCAAAATTTACAAACTTATTTCGATATGCTCCCTATATTAAAGAAGAAAAATCCAAGGTACAACGATTTTTGAACTATTTACCAGTGTCTTACAACGAAAAAATTGAGCTTGACAATCCTAAATCAATGGAAGTGGAAGTAAGAAAAGATCGATTGTGCTACCAACAGTTCATGAATAGAGGAGAAGGCTTAAAACCATGGAAAAACAAGGACATAACCAAATCTGTAATGAGTACAAAAAGACAAAAACCTCATTACCTTAAGAATTTTGGAAAAGATAACAAAAGGAAGAAGTTCAGTAAGGGGAATGCACATCAGCCTGCACAGTCTTACACTGGATCGAAGCCCATGGAATTAAACAACAAAAAGAATAATAGGATAAAAGAAAGGGAACCACTGAAGTGTTGGGCTTGTGGCAAACCCCACTTATTAAGGGGCTATCTGCATAATTCACGATTTGTCCAGAATATTCAAGCAATCCATGAAGAAACGACTATGAATGATGTTGCCAGGAATATTCCTAGGATCAGTGCAGCAATAAAAGATACACATGATGAGCATCAATCTACTATGTTTGAGATTGAAGGTACTATTCTAAACCAAGATGTGTCTGTTTTAATTGATCCAGGGGCTAGTTTAAGTTATATTAGTCCCAAAATGGTGGAAAGATGCAATTTAAAATCTGAAAAATTTAATAATGCATGGTTTGTACAGTTAGCAACTGGTACCAAAAGAAAGGTGACCAGTTGAATGAAATAGTGTCTCATTGACTTAAATGGTTACCTCACCGAGACAGTTTTAAATATTCTTCCCTTAGAATCCTATGATTTATTCATAGGTATGGACTAGATGGAGAAATAGGGAGCCGCTATAAACTGTTTAGAGAAAAAAATATGTTGTAAGGGTCAAAATGGGTAAACTCGTTTAATTAGAGGAAAACCAAAACCAATATCAGTCCGATAAATTTCAGCTTTACAACTGAAAAGGAGTGCAAGGAAAGGGTGCGAAGTATACATGGTGCAGGTGGAAACAAATAAGTACCAAACAGAAAAAGAAAATTTAGAGACTTTACCAGTCATCGGTGAATTCCAAGATTTATTTTCAGAGGAAATTCCAGGTTTACTCCCTTGTAGAGACACATTTATCCATTGAATTAGTACTAGGTGCCACCCTTGTATCTAGAGCTCCCTACCAAATGAACATACCAGAGCTACTAGAACTAAAAATGCAGTTACATGAGCTATTAAACAAAGGTTACATCCGACCCATTGCATCACAATGGAGGACCCTGTATTATTTGTAAAAGAAAGGATGGCACATTTAGAATGTGCATTTATTATTGTCAATTGAATAAGCTAACTGTCAAGAATAAAACATGGATACACATCAATTCATAATAAGCATTAAAACACGTTTTTTATAATACATTTCACAATACCCATATATATATATATAAAGAATTAACATATAAGTTAAATATATAGACATTTAAAAATATATGTAACATGATTATTGACCATAGAGATTTTTTTTTAAAAATAATAACTAAGAATTCTATATTTAAAGGCTAAGATTTAAACCCAGAAGTTACGTGCCATTGGTTTCAAGAGAGACTCTCACCATGGTTCCCGTTTCAAAATGTCTATCATTCATATGAGCCAAAATTTCCTTTCTACATTTCCATTTCTAATTAGGCTACAACAACTTCGATAGCATCTCCAAAATCTATCTATTAGAAAACAAAAAGAGCAATACATTTAAAGGCTGAAGAGAAATTGGACCCGATATTGTGCGTTGTCTTCTATAGTATCTTCCCATAGTTGCTTATTCAAATGCCTATTTGTGCCATGTACCAAATGAACTTCCATGATTTTGACATCGTTCCTAGTTTCCAAGTTATGATTGAGCTAACTTTTTTGTAGGGAAAGGCATATTCTAATATCACTTATTAGAGAGAATATTTACTGCAGCTGGTAAATCCTTATAGGCCATGTTTACCAATAAGACCATTGAGCCCCGGAAACTACTCATAGAGGGCACCTGAAGTTTGAATTGCATAAATTTTTCCGAACTGGAGACTTCCAAAACTTTATAAAAATTTAGAGCTCAGAGTGAGTTCTATCAAGGGCTCAACTCCGATCGCAATAAGACATAAAATCCAAATCAGATGATTCAAGAATGCCATGTGTGTGCCACTCTCACTATGAACCCAGGAGTGCCTTAGACCAACAAGCACAACAAAACCAGACGTAAGAATAACAATAGATTTCCCTAGAGGGGCTAGCCAATATATTGTGATGCAAAGACACATTTGAATGCAAAACAGGGAGGACTTGGGTTTACCTCTGAATCGTTGGTCCAAAAGTCAAGTAGCTGAGACAATTGAGCTCACAGAGCCAATGACATGTCCATTAATAGTTTCTCCTTTCAAACATAGGTCATTCTTCACCAGTCACCACCTCTTGACCATATCATATCCCTTTATACTATCTTCCCCTTGCATAATTATAGAATTAACATTTCTCTTCACATAATAATCGAACTCTCCCTCCTAACGAAGCCAACAACCAGGTTCTCCATGTTCAATACCGATTCAATGTGTTCATTCGTCCTTTCGAGAGAATGAGGAATGATGAAATACAAAACTTACCTTAACATGATTGTTACGAACCATTTAATAGTGACTTCAAAACTTCTAGGAGTTGTCTCCAAATTAAGGCACATATATGCACCTTCGAATTCCATGGAACATGCGAAGAGGGGATCCCAACACCACCTTTTTATGAACGCCATCAGATAGGTTAGGGGAGGGACTCATATACTAGCCGACCATACCATTAAAGGCTTCCCTTCAGAAGAAAAGTACCATGATTGACTTGTTCATTAGCTTTGGAGTTATTTACTCTTAACACGTGATAGAAATGGGATCTTGGGATATGGTTCAAGATCTTGAAATTTTTTGTGATTATCTAAGCAAGTCTTACATCCTGGGGTAGAGTATTTTTTATTATCCTTGGTATGATAAGGAAGGAATCTCCTATCACAGTGATTTCTTGAGAATTCATTTTCACAACTTGTTTAATCACTTGAAACATCCCGGGGTTGAGTATTTTTATTATCCTTGATATGATAAGGAGGGAATCTCATATCATAGTGGTTTCTTGAGAAATCATTTTCATAACTTGCTTAATCCCTTGAGAGAGGGCATAGGCTTCAACAACATTATTGGCTAGTTGTCCTAATCCACAAGCATATTTGTATTCTAGTTGATTCTTGAGATAAAATATCGCCCCTTGTGCTCCTGCCACCCCTTATATCTGTTAACCTTCAATATAGCAATAATTATATTGATACAATGTTTTATATTAAAAATATTATAATTCTAAATAAGTAAGGATTTTTGAACATGGAGATTAACCTCCAATTTAGCATGGAGTTTTTAACTTGTAAATAAGCTTTGTTACAATACCATGGCTTATCAATACCACATAGCCAAAAAATTATAACCCTTCTTAATATTTTTTAATTAGTCAATTTAATTAAAAAGACGTAAAACACATAAGTGCATTTGAAATAAATATCAACCCTTAATTTGTGAATACTATTAAAAGTATTTTAAAATATTTCATAAAAATTAAACCCATACCATTTACCTAATAATTGTTATAATTAAATTAAAATTATAAAAATCATATTCCAAAATATACACACTTATTAACATAAGAAAACTAATATCAAATATAATAAATTATCATTATCAAACATATTTAACATAAAATTTAAATGAATATAATAAATTTACTTATAAAGCATATAATAAATTCACTTTAAAAACATTTAAAGTAATTAGTGGTTTATATATACCATTCAACATTCATTTTAAATTAAAAACATATATATTTAAACTTACAATATAATATATCTTTAAACCTACCACATAAAAATAATTATATTGATACAATGTTTTATATTCGAAATACTATAATTCTAAATAACCTAAAAGAATGTTAAGCATAGTGCTTTATCTATTCTGGGCTAAACATAATGGCCGTGAAAAAGAAAACAGTTCGTATAAATATGATATAATATAAACAAGGCCGCATAGCTAGCGTTCTTGCCACTTAGTTTAATAAAATATTTTAATGTCATGATGCATTGTATGTACTCTAAACAATAATAAAATTGTAAAATGAGTTATATGAATATTTGTTTAACATTTTTTTATTAAAATTTTAAATAAATTAAACATTCTTTTGGTAGATAAAGGTTATATATATAATTGTCATGGAAGAGAATGATAACAAGTTAATAATTATTTATTTAATATTGAATGATGACATTTTTTTATATAATGCTCATATTATAAGGTCAAAATTATTTTCATTGAACTTATGTTGAGAGCGATACTTGTGGGATATTGACCTCATAGGTATAATGTGGCATTTTTCTTGACTGGAATTAAGTGGCATCTCCATTAACTATGGTTAAGACACAAAGATTTTGCCTTTATTTGTAAGTTCCGAATGGCAGTATTGTATGGCCTAATGGTTGCAATGTCAGACTCTTGTTGACAAACAATTTACTAATATTTGTTGATCCTTCCTGATAAAATCTAATGAACTCTATGTATGTTCAGAACCTTTGATATGAATTGATTTAACATTTGTTATGTTACTTTGAATTCATTGATGGTCAATCTAGATTTGATTTGATTTGATGGTACATTACAGTACTCAAAATCATTGTAAAATAAGATTTCAACCAATGAAATATAAGATAAATAAATATTGTTTTTTATTAAAAAATAATAAATTTTAATATGCAAGGTTAAACTATAGAAAATCTGCAAATATATTTGGTCAAACCCAAACTAATATTGGTTTGACCAAAACATTCAATGTGTTATCTACCTCTTGTGGCATGGATAATAATAGGCAAAATTGAACTTTCCATATGATTGCTTTAACATATTATATTGTGTTTTCATAAAGGGAGGCCAAACTTGTCATATGATTTTCAATCATGCACAGTTGAATATTTACTATCTTGTATATATGATAGATTTATCATGGTATCCATGAAGTGTAGACCAATAGATTTGTGAGGGGTTTAGGCCCACCCTAGTAAAACAAGAAGATTTATCATGGTAAAATTGTAAAAAATGTATACATGGTTCATTTATTAGATAAAAAATAAAAATTGTAAAAAATGAATATGTAATATTTTTTTTATTTTTTAAATTTGATTATAAAATTTAGTGTATTTAAATATTATGTTTTGTTTTTTAAAATAATATTTCTTAATGAATTTTAATTAAAATTTGTAGAAACCATAAATTTTAATTGTTGGATTTGTATAATTTAATTATTAAGTGGAGCAAGCATACTAGACTAGATATATCTATCTTAGCCAATACAATCAGTAATGGTAAATTACGACCAAATAATGGTATAATAATTTTTTATGATCAACCCTATAAGAAATATGCTCACTAATTAATAAACAAAGTTTGATGTAGAAATAGCCTCTCGGTTTTAGAAATCACATCGGCCAAAAATAATATATGATGTAGTTTGTTGTTGAGTGTTTATTTGTTGTGTTTTTTAGTCAACCACATCTCAAGAAGAGCCTTAGTGTGCATCACTTATTAATTTAGAGGGTTGAGGAAATATAAAAATATTATATGCAATATGGTATATTTAGAAAGTTAATTTAAATTTATTGTTAAATTGTGTGTCTCAACATTTTTTTAATATTACTAAATAAATCCTACCTTTAACAAAAGATGTCATTTTTATTACCAAAGTTGTGAAGTTTCTAAATTGAAAAATGTTGATCTACTTTAGAGTTTGTCATTGATGTCAACCCAAGCAGCACCAAGGATGACCCTAAACTTCCATGGTACATTGGGCATCATCATTCATAGTTTCTCATCTGATAACCATTATAGGAATACTCTAATCAAAAATATCTTTCTATCAGTATATAGCTCTTGTAATTCCTCACGGTTTGTAAGTTATTCAAGATTGAAGTTAGTAACCCCAATTAGTGGCTAAAACCCTATGAGGTTGTGGCATGGCATTTATCATTGATTTTGGTCATTGAATAGTCAATAATTAATAATTTTTTAAGCTTCTAAAATCCCTCCAACATTCTCTATAGAATCCCCTCTCAACTCTATAAAAAGAAATCTCATATATCCTCCAAAAGTAGTGATCATGGAAATTTCGCTATAAATTTATTTTTGCGAAGTCTTAGATGCTGAAATTAAAAAACATTTGAACCGAAATCCTGATGAATGTCGTGACCAAATTTCAGATCTTGGTTCGCTATATTTTCGGAGATATGATCTATGGAAGTTAGGGTTTTGCAGGCTCCCAAATTTCATCTCAAAGAGGTGACCTTGGGAAAATAGTCATAACTCTCTCTCTAAGAAGCAGATTAGAATTATGAAAAAAGTGATGGATAGTGCACGGACTGTAGTTTTCTGTGTATCAATTTCAGAGCCGAAGGAGGAAACAGTGACATGTGTCATGCCGTACAAGTTCGCTCTACTGAACTAGTCCATAATTAGGTCATTGTGAGAGATTGGGCATAACTTTGTCTTGAAGAATTCAAATTGGATCAAACCCGTGGAATTGGAAAGAAGACTCAGAGGGCTACTATAGGACCGAAGATCACATATTAGGTATCTAAAATCACAGAGATACATCAGATTCAATATCGTGCTCCTAGAAGGCAAGGAAAAAACTAGATCAAGTGTTGTCAAGGGCTGCAAAGGACCAGACTTTCTAGGGCAACAAAGAGTAAGGTGCATAAAAATGATGCAGCAGAGGTAAGCTCCAGGTAAGTATCTTCTGTATATGCATGTTCATCTCTTAATTGCATTAGGTTCTTTGTATTCTAATTTGTTGCTTTTTTAGCCCTGACATATGCTCTACAGGATGAGGTAAGTTATGCTATTATCATGTCAAGGGTATTTCCTTGAATACTTTTTGCATGTATTATATATTCATCAAGAGAAGACTCAATGCATAATCTAATGTTATGAAGAGTGAGAAAGGGTAGCATGACAAGAGCAACAATCAAGGTGTAGAACAACAACAAGTAGTTCACCACATGAAGTCTTCAAGTGGGCAGCACTGCATACAGTCATTGTAAAAGTATCATTGTAAAAGCATCATTGTAAAAGTTGTACAAGTGTCTATTTGCCAAGAGTTGAAGAGGCAGCGTCGGGAGGTCTAGGATCATCATTAGGTGGTTGTGTCATAGTTGGTGTTATGGTCTAGTGTGTCTTCTTCTTCTACATCATTCTATATCATTGTAAAGTGGACCATTTTCCTTGGTACGAGAGTCCATTCTTCTTTTATTCTTCTATAGGGTGGTAGGGTGGTGCTAGGGTGAGTTGTAGCTCATTGGGTGTTGGGGCATCCGTTCAGTTGACTACTGAAGAATCTCGTGCGTTGGAGCATCCATCCAGTGGGAACTGGAGAAGAATGTTTTTCTAGATTCTAGGAAGTTGGAGGTTTTTTTCAATTGGAGTTGAATATTAAAGAATTATTAGAAAAATGTTCAGCTGGTTTTCGTTCCGAAGGGGGTTTCCACCTTAAAAATTGTGTGCATTTGTGTTCATTTTGTTTATTGCTATCATTGTACAAACATTGATAATAATTGAAGATTAACTAATGCTTTGAAACATTAATTAATAATACTAATTGAAAGGAATACTGATTCACCCCCCCCCGCCCCCCGGCCTCCTCGAAAAATACTTTTATACCTATTTAATTCAAAATTATTTATTTATAACTATAATAAACTTTTATATCAAAATTATGTTAAAATAATAATTTTTTTTTAGTAGGCTTACTTTGCCCTACTAAGATAAACTATAAGTAGATATAAAAAAATAAATTTATCCCTAATTCACATATAGAATTGTATATATTAAAACTATAAGCAGATATAAAAATATAAATCCATCCTTAATTCACATATAAAATTATATATTTCTATCAATTGTATATTTCTATTATTATTTAACTTATACTTATCATTAAAATCAAATTTATTTTATGTAAAATTGCATTATTTAAATTTGTATTACTAAATTATCAATATTCATCCAATCAAACGTACTTAGTATCACGTACACCAAAGAAATTAACTTGAAAAAATTATGAAAAATTTAAGACACTACTAAAAATTGGTTATATTAAATTGACAAGCAACATGTACACCAAAGAAATTAACTTGAAGAAATTATAAAAAATTTAAAACATTATTAGAAATTGGTTATATTAAGGTGATACTTTTTTATGTAAGAATAATGAAAATATTATATCAAGTAAAAGATAAAAATTTATGTCCTAGTGTTCTGTTCTTACTAAAAACAATTCAAAAGAAAATCTACCAAGTTTCCCTTTCGTTTTAGAGAGCCTAAGTCTTTCTTTGGTGAGGTAACGACGACCCATGTATATATACAACTGTGCATTATTTTTATTTAATTTTATGGTTGTATTAAAAAGATCTATCCAAGTTTTTTAACAACTATTAATAATATTAAGTAATACAATTGTGTTTGATAATGTGAGCTATGGTTCTTATAGGTTGACACTAAGTCATGTGTGAATTGATCAAGGCTATTTACGATAGAGCTTGAGGATTTCGTTGACAGGGTCTTATCAAAATTTTTTTTTAATAAATTAAAATAAAATAATATTAAATGAAAAACCAAGTACGCAAATATTTTTTTTTTAAATAATGGAGGTACATTATAATAATTATAGTACATATGTCATGCCATTAGAGTATATATTGACATAATGAGAGTTGTACAAATTGTATACATGTCATTTTTACATATTTTTTTCAAATTTTTATTTTTCAAATTATTTTTTTGTTTGAAAATTAAAAAAATAAAGCCCATAAAAATTGTCTATTCAATAATTTACACCAATGAGAAAATATAATTTTTGAATTTAAAAAATTCTAAAAATAATTTTAATTTTGGGAAAAATCAATTTAATATGATATTTGTTTAGAAACTTTATAAAACTTTTGAAATATTTTTATAAAACAAAAAGTTTGAGTGTAAAGTGATTTCAAAGCATTTGTGTTTATGGTGTTATGCTCTTGACTTGCGAGAAATTCCAGAATACCAACTATACGAAGAAATACAACCTAGAACACAGAATAAAATGAGAAAAACAACAAGTATTTTATTATTCAAAGATGAAAGAAATGTTCACTTGCCTCTTTGAGGGGGCAACGTCTAGCAAAGTAGAGCTCGATTACAAAATAAGACTCGATATTTCTCAATGGGGAGTCTCTTTCCTTTATATAGGATTCATACATACAATACCATGGGTCATTACCAAGGTTCTCTCAATACCATCTTTCTAATACCATGGCCCGTTTGCAGCTAACTGTGGTCCCTTTATTAAATGCGGGTTAACCACTTACAATTATCAATACGGGCTTTATTGACTCTTTAACTAACTGTAACTATGACTCGACCCTATTACATAAATAAAGGGGTTAGGGTTGGATCCTAACATACCATCCCCCATAAAAATCATCCTTGTCCTCAAGCCTGAAGCTGTAGAAACCACTGAAGAATAGTGGCTAGTTCCCAGGTCGCATCTTCTATAGTGGTGTCTTTCCACTTGACGATGATCCAGGTCTGGGTGTGAAGAAGGACCCTTCCAAGACCTTTGACTTTCGTGATGTGTTAAATTTCCATTTTAAAAGAACATTAATGAATACATCCGCATGCTATAAATAAGAGGAATAATACAATCATCAACACAAAAAAACATAAGCGTTGATAACGGAGTTCGTCCAGGAGGGACTACGTCTCCGAGCCCCAGTGTCAAGATGGTGTAGGCCACTGGATTAAGTGTTGTCAATAATGATGATGTACATAAGAGATGATGTCATGATCATACAAATAAAAATGCCCTCACGCAGGAGTGGCTCTAAGAGATATTCCCAACTAGAATTCTCAATCAAACTCCTATCAATATGACACAAAAACATGCATGATGACCATCCCGCCAATATGGCACAAAAGGGATGTAAAAACAAACATGCATGATGACAAAAAGAGTATCCCAACAACATACAACAAGGGATCTCAAAGCATAACATAAAGAGTTATGACAACAAGTACATCACATAAAAGATTTCGCATCAAGTCAAGCAAGGAATCATGACATCATGTAATAAACAAGATCCTGCATCAACATCAATCAAGGATCTGTACAACATAATGCAGAAAGAAGAAGTACATGAATACATCATATACCTCATAACCAAGGGCCATCTGAAGAAGTGGATGTCACACTGCTGAAGTTTCCCGGACCATTGCTCTCAAGGCATCTATCGCATGAAGATGGTTGCTCGCATAAGAATGTGGACATCTGAATCAGACGGTCAATAAAAAGCTGGAGCTTGCTGAACATCGATTTCTCAGCATTGATTGCAAGAAGAATCGAACAAAGAAGAATCAATCAAAGAAGAATTGATCAAAAGATGAATCGATCCCAAGAAGAAGAATCGATCATAAAGAGAAGAACTGCTCTGGACTCTCGGCTCTGTAGCTCACTCGCTATCTGGCTCTGTAACGCTCTAGATTGTGTCACTGTAGGTCTACGATCTGGCAGAATTTCAAGCGCTATGACTCTATGACTATCTGCGCTCTGGATTGGTCATGCTCTGTGGCTTTATGGGGTTTAGGTGCTGCACTGGCTTTCAATCTCTCTCTGGCACTTAGGCACTCGGGCCTCTTCCTCACAGCCTTTCCACGTAGCCTCTTGAGCTTTCTGTCATACTACCCTCACCCACTGTTACACAACCTTTGTGCGCTTTCCTCACGTAGCCTTTTTGTCCCCCTTGGCTCTCTGCATCCATCGTGTTTTATAACATGTTTGGATCAAAGTAGTGCTTAAAAATCGGAGGCTAGTTTTGTTTCTAATGGAAACCATTTGCATAGAAGCATCTGCTAATGCAAAAAAATCCTTAGAATAGCCTTCTTTCTATTTAAAATAGAAATACACTAAAAAATGATAAATCCAACCAAAATCCTTTAAAGCCAGACTTCAAAACATTTTAAATCGGCCCTACAAACCCTATCGGGTCCACCTTTAGATTCTTATCGCAATTTCTGTGGCCCGGGGCCCTACCTTTGGCATCCTCGATCACCGACGTTGATCGTTCCTATCGCCGATATTGACGATTGCTAATCGCAATCGGCCCAAAGGTCCAGGTCTTGTGCCTTGGGTTTTGCCGACCCGATCCACTGATTCTGACATTCCATCACTTATTTGCAATCGCCGATATCACTGATTTAAATTCTCCAACCCCATATATCAGCAATCGCTAATCGGGGGTCTTAAAGTCCGCCCTTTACACAATTCCCGATATGATTTGAGTTATAAAGGCTTTAAGTCCATTTTTATGAGAAAAACCTCCTTTTATCAAAGGAACCAAGGCAACTCTTTTCGTGATAACTTCATCACCTGGACTCGGATTGATGAACCGTTCACACCTGCGCAAGCAGTAAGATGAGATCTATGCTCTGGTCCTAGTTCGAAGTCATTCAGAGCGCTTTTTATTTTTGAGCCATCTTTTTCCTGTGTGTCTCTTTGGAGCCACCTGGATCAATCCTCCCTACTGAGGAGCTTTTGGTCCTCCAAAAGCATAAAAAAATAATCTGCAACTCTCTTTATACCCTGTGTGCATCACAGCGTCCTGAAAAGGTCTCGATTCCATCTCCTTCACCTTTTTTTTTGAAGCCTTAAGCGACGAACTAACACTTGCTACATCTGCAGTATGTAGTACATTGTTTTGCAAATTACATGCGTAAATGATATGACCAACTAATGACCCAAACGTTCCACACTTGCCACGAGTTTATAACGCATACTCGGTGGTCAAGTTTACAACAAGATGGATGTAATATTCCAGCTATGACAACAAGGCCAACCTATCATGGTTGCTTCAAAAAGTGATGGAAAACACATCATCACTGCAACACATGATTTACACACATAAGGCCAAACACTATTGTGTGGGCAAGTGATGGAAACATAACATCACTTTCAGAGTTTTAACATGCCACTGAAAATACGACTCAAAACATGACTAGACATCATTGTTGCTGACCAAGTGATGGAAACACATCACCACGTTTACATTTTAAAATGCAACAAGTGATTTACAAAAGAATTACCATGAAACGATAACATGTCTAGAAACCATTTCTCACTTATCTTTGTGAATGGGTCACCTCCTTGAGGTGGTTTTGCTTGTCGAACAACCGCTCTTCTTGGTTCACACATAGACGCTTTGTCGTTAAGGCGCTACTCTGGATGGAGCTTCCAACAAGTGGCTCTTTGATGGCCATTTTTTTCGCAATGACTACAGTAGGCTTTCTTCCTCCATATCTACTTAACTTGTTTCTTTTCATGCTTTTGAGAGGGTCTTTCATGCATCATGAGTGCTGCCATTCTTTTCCAACAATTGGAAAAGGTATGGTTAGGTAAACCACAAAAGGTACATGTTTTTTGATGCCTTGATCTTCATTCATTATTAACAATATGATCATAATCAAAATCAACATTCGAAGATTCAAAATGGTTATACCTTCCTTTGTTGTCTTTGATGTCAGTATGGCAATGAGAGCTTGCCTTAGCTCCCACCCTGCAATGGGAACTTCCATGGGATGATGGAGATGTTTTCCCATCATTCTCTTTCCCCAACGATGTCTCAGATGAATCTAACACCTTTGAGCACTCTCCTTTGGCGTATCTTGAGCCTACAAAACGATCCTCATGCACAACCTCCAAAGGTTAAGTGATGCCTTGGTTATTAACACCAAGTTCTTTCTCCTCGTGCCTCGTCTTTGTAAGGAGCCTCATGTTTGTCCCTGTAATTGGGATCTCCAAATCTCCAACAGACATCATACTATGAGAAGATCAAACCAAAAGGAAATAAACATCTTTTACCTTCTCTTTTGATTTTGAAAGAACTGATGAGGGCTGATCATCATTTGTCGTTGGTGGTTTGCTAATTGTTTTCGCGCATTCCCCGACTTCTTTCCTGATATACCCAAGTTTTGCCTAACGGGGTAATTCCTTTCCTTTGATGGGGTTGACAATGCCTTGGCCATTAACACCCAAGCATTTCCCTTTGTACCCCATTCTCTTCAACAGTTTGGAGCCAATCCCTGTGGTATGATTTTCAAAAACCGCGAAATCATCATCAGGAAACATACATGAAGATGGAGAACTACTTTTTACCTCACATGAGTCATGCTGCAACTTTTCCAAGACCTCATCCTTTGCTTGTAGCTGTTGTAGCAAACTTTGTTTTTCCTCTTTCTCTTCATGTAAACGCATCTTCAATTCAAGTATGGGGGATTACGCAGTGCATTATATTAGATATCATTTTTGGGATTCAACTGCGTTAAGTAAGTCATTCAAACGTATGACCATTTCCATGAGAGGTAGTCGTAACTGACTAATTTCTCATGATTTTGGAATAGTTCACTTAGCACTCATTGCAT
>APFE030333891.1:0-11811 GCA_000404065.3 Pinus taeda
GACTCATACATAACCCTTCAGATTAAGGGGGTGAATGTTGGCCACCTAATCCTCAATGGGTTAGTGTGGAAGCCAAATGGACAAAAGGAGTCCAAGAGACCTTGGGATGTGAATCCCAACGGTCACATAATGTACTATAAATGTATATCATTTGTCAATAAAAATCGTATTGCATGTTTTATCTTTCATATTTCTCTCACTCCCCATGCGTGTTTAACACAATTTCTTAAAACTATTATTGATAAAATCATGCATAATCATCAATTTATTAGAAATAAAGGAGAAGAATTAATATTCATCCATAAGAGCATAAATCATTTATAAAATGGATTTATATAATAAATTATGATAAATGATGTGATGAAGAAGAGTAAAAATGGATGAAATAAGTGTTTAAAATGTGGTCGTATTTACGGCCCCACACCCTTCTTATCCTTCGCACTCTCCTTGGTCGGGGTAGGCTTCGGTCTAGGCATCCATGTTGACTTGAGGACTTCAGATAGTAACTTGGAAACCTTTGGAGCAACTCCTTCTACCTCCATAACAACCTCTGGCACAACCCCCTCGGTTGTCACTACTTCAACGTCCATAGCTTCAGATCTTGGGATAAAATCACAGATGAAATTGCGGTTGGACTTTGGAAATCGATAAAAAACTAGGTATTCAAGCAATTCTTCGAAGAATGCATGGATCAGGCACGTCTGAGAGCTCACCAACTCAATGTTCAAAATGCCAAGTTTTTTTTGTTGGGCCTCCACCTGTAATTTATAGGCTATTTTGAATTCAAATCCGACTGTTCTCCCCACATTTGGTTCATTATTGCCAGATTGGTGGCAGATTTCCAAGGATCTTACCCATAAATTTTGTCTTAAATTCTAGCCACCCGCTCCATTTGGCCGCATTCTTATTGTCAAATCATGAACAATGACTTTAACAGTCACTTTCCTATTGACCTGCGTGATTTCTCCCCAGGTAGTGCAACTCACTCCACATTGTCACGAACCCTGTGACATATCCTCTTTTTGCACAATCCTCCAATCATGCAATTCCCCAACCCGGGCAATGTATTTTATAGTCATGCGCCTCCTTTCAACTGCTTGGAGCACTAAGACTATGAGAGCTTCATATAGTCACTTGGCCGGATCACTGGTGTTGAGCTTCAATCTACTGCCATTCACCTTTCTTGGGAAGGGATCTCCATTCAATTTAACCAACTAAACTGCTCCACCATTGGTAATCTCCTTAATGACATAGGGCCCTAGCTAGTGCATCCTGGATTTTCCTGGAAATTTATCAAACTTGCTGTCATCTAACAAAACCAGATCATTTACCTTAAAGGTGCACGGTTTAATGTGCCCATCATGCCATGCTTTTTCGCACTGCTTTTGGACCTGTTGGTGAAATCCATCCAGAAATATTTCTTCCTCAAGCTCAACAAGTTGTGCGAGCCTCTCTTCTAGGGCTCCGCGATCCATCATACCCGTGAGTGCCGCTATGTGCAAACTAGGCACAATTTATTCCATGGGCATCACTGCTTGAACACCATATACAAGCCTAAAGGGTGTTTGTCCAGTCAACTTTTTGCATGTCGTTCGATAGGCCCATAGTACTGTGGGTCCCAATCACTTTGTTGAGCATGGAAAACCTTGGTTAGTGTGTTTTCTAGTACCTTATTTAATGCTTCCACCATCCCATTAACCTATGGGTGATAAGGCATGCTTTTCTGGTGATATACCTGAAATTCCTCCATTAGTACGCTGATCATTTCATTCAGAAAGTGCATACCGTGATCACTCATCAAAAGCTTTGGACACCCAAATCGCATCAATACATACTCAAAGAGAAACTTCGTAGCAGTCAAGCCTATGCAGTCCTTCACAATCTATGCCTCCACCCATCGAGTCAAATACTCAGTCATAGTGATAATGTATTGCACACCCGTCTTCTTTCCTTGAGGCTGAATAGGTCCCACAAAATCTATTGCCCATTTCTCGAAAGGTTGTAACGTCATTTGTGGGTTCAGAGGCAGCTCATCTCTCCACGATGGTCTACCAATCCTTTGACACATGTCATACGCCTTGCAGTAATCTTTTGAATCCTGATGGAGGGTTGGCCACCACAATCCTGCGTGTAGAATCTTATGTGCGGTCGCCCTTCCTACATAATTCCCTCCCGCGGTGATCCCATTAGCGTCGGCGAGGATACTGCTCCTCTCAAACTCCAGTATATATTGTTGTAATACTTCATCAGACCCTATTTTGTACAGATGTCCGACAATGATAGAAAAGTCTGCTACGCAAACCATTAACTCGTTTTTATGCTTGATGGTGTAGCCTTCCCGGGAAGTTCCTATCATTAGGAAGTGTATGATGTCTTTAAAGTAACCATCTGCAATGCGGAGTACAAAGAGCTACATGTCAGGAAATCCCTCCTCCAAATTAGTGGGCTCTTCCCCCGTTTCAATGCGCGACAGATGGTCTGGTCCCACGTTTAGTCGTCCAGGCTTCACAATAACTTCAAAATCATACTCCTGGAACAATAACAACCACCTACATATTCTCCCCCCCAACAAAGGCTTATTGACCAGGTATTTCAACGCAGAATGATCCGTATACATCTTAAAATTTCCACCCAGCAAATAGTGTCTAAAGTTCTGTAGTACATATACCATGGCTAATCCTTCGCGCTCAGTGATGGAATAGTTCTTCTCAGCCTTAGATAACCTCCTGTTTGTGAATGCTATAGGATGGTCCAATTCTCCTCCGCCGGCCTATGTTAGTACTGCTCCCAGTGCTATACATGACATGTCTACATGTACATGAAACTCCTTCTTCCAGTCCAGGAAGACTAAAATCGACACGGTGACAATTTTTCCTTTCAGCACATCCAAAATTTTCTGACAGTCCTCATTCCAATAGAACATGACATCCTTTTTCAACAGCTTCTCCATAGGTGCGGTGATCTAGGCATATCCCTTGATAAACTTCCTATACAACCCAGTATGTCCCAAGGTTGCACACAACTATTTCACACTCCTCGGCACCTCCAAGTTAAGTATCACTGTGATCTTCGTGGGATTTACCATCAATCCCTTTCTACAAACCACATGACCTAGCAGAGTCCCAAAAGGAACACAAAATAGACATTTCTTCAGATTGAGCATAATCTGGTACCTTTGACATGTAACTAGCATTAAGTGCAAACTTGCCACATGGTGTTT
Source organism: Pinus taeda (assembly GCA_000404065.3). Classification (NCBI taxonomy): domain Eukaryota; kingdom Viridiplantae; phylum Streptophyta; class Pinopsida; order Pinales; family Pinaceae; genus Pinus; species Pinus taeda. Next base: position 3,221 of record APFE030333891.1, read on the forward strand.
TACCAACCCAAACATAGTCTAGTCATCAAAGTACACCTCCAAAAACTTATGAATGAAGTCCTTGAATGCATCAACGAATACGCGTTAAAAAATCCCAGGTGCACTCTTTAATCTGAAGGCATTACGGTGTACTGAAAAAATTCCCATTCAGTCGTGAAGGTCGTTTTGCTTCTATCTTCAGGCACGATTTTGATCTGATAGTACCCAGAAAACCCATCAGTGAAGGAGTACACTTCTGGCCACCTACATTAACCAATACCTCATTAGTGAATGGAGTCGAGAAAGGATCATGCAGCAAGCGTCATTCAACTTCCTTAGCTCTACGCATATCCTTATTTCATCCCTCTGCTTCTTTTCCTGTACCACCATTGGGCTTACCCAATCAAATTCTTCTATCGGCTCAATGATGCCTTCCACAAGCATCTTATCTAACTCTAAGCGGACCTTCTCCTTATACTTCAAATTTAGATGGTAAGGTCTTTGCTTAACTGGCTTCGCGTCGACTATTAACGTGATCTTTATAATGCCCAAGTCCCCTATTATCCCCTTTAACTCCATAAACTTAGTAGGGAACAAATCCTGGTATTCACGGAGTAATTCGGCGACCTTATCTATCGTTGTGCCATCTGAGTAATCTCCAATATTCATGAATTTGGGCTTCGCCTCCCTACCAATATTTACCTGTTTTGTTTTCAGTGGCGTGGTTATATCAGGATTCTTGATCTGTGGTCCCTCGACCTCATGGTGACCCTTGGTTTTAGGGATATTAATATTTTGTGGGTCCTCGTATTCTTCTTTAGCAGTCACGTTATAGCACTCCACCACATGGCTCAGCTGAGTAGTCCAATCGGATTGAATCAGATCCAAAGGATCCTGTGGTATCCTAAAGATCGCTGCTTTAACTTCTTGTATTGCTTCGTCAATACATTCAAACCATTCTTCAAAGTTGAACAACATTATGAACCCTTCACACAGAATATCCCATTCGCTTGTGCCATGGAAGAGCTCTGTCTCCAGGTACGAGTTCATTGGGATGACATCCAAGGTGTGACAAAACAAGTGCACTCATTCAGGTTAGGGCTTCGCTCCCTTAGCCCATTTGGCCAAGTGTGCACATGGATCATCCTTCCCATCATACTTGTCTGTCACTGATACCTTCGACTTCCCAAATCATGTTTTCATCATCCTCCTACACTCGCACCAATCATCAAAACTACTCTTGTGCATACCCCACCATCTCGCGGGCATACCAAGCAGTGCCCAGTCCAAAGCTTGGAAGCGTTGGTTCTTTGATACTTCCCTCTCAAATGCATCCAAAAACACATCCACATCATTCAACGTGATTACTTCATGTAGTCGATTATGCCAGCGCTCTAATTGTTCATCTGAGTCTAATTTGTAGGAATTTTCACAATCCCATGTAATTCACCCATCCATTTTCAGATTCACCCAATATTGGTCTCGTGTTGTTATCTTATATATGCAGTCCAAATCGTCATCACTTTCGTAATTGTGGATTGGTTCAGTATAGCGCGATCCTTCAGCAAGATCTAGGGGTACTATTACGCAAAGCGATTTCTTTTCAAATATCATCTTTCACTTCTTTAGGTTGATTACCCCATTCATGTCAGTAGCCCAATCAATGCCAAGGAGCGCAGGGTAGGGGTTGTTGTGATCCATAATTTCTATTACTTCAAAGTCAGCCAATGCGCTCACACCTTCAAAACGTTTGCGTTTAACCCTAGATCCATAATAACTTGATCCATTTCATATTCTCCTATTTGCGCAGTCAGTCTCATATCACGTCATATCCTTTCTTTATGCTTACCAATCTTCCGTACCACACGCAATTCACCTGAAGTGTTTATGGTGCATCTATTTATAAGTTCCTGTAACCCCTTCATAGCCTTGCTAACGCGCAATAGCTTCATGCAGGTCTGTATAAAGGTCGTAAGCATATAAGTGTCCATTTCCTGAGCAAGTTTATCCTGGCTCCCTGAGGTAGAGGCCTCAACAAAGCTCTTCTTTGCTTCCATGAACTTTTTGTGTGTGCGCTCCAAATCAAATTCAACCTCCTTCACTGGAGCTTTGCGAACCCATGCATTGTCTTTAGGTTGTTTCTGCTTATTGGCGCCCATTGCAATTCCACTTCAGAGCACTATATTCACACTTGGATCCTCTTCGAAAGGCTCAGCCCTCATCATCTGCAGGTTCTGAGTTGGCTGCGATGGTAGCACCCCTTTATCATGTATCCTCACTATTAGCGTAGGATAATCCTTCGTTTCATGATAAAACTGAGTACAACATTTGGACGACAGATGTGTTTAGTTAGTGCATTCATGGGCATAGTGTCATGGTCCTCCACAATTGTAATAGACCAGCTTTCCCTGACCTCTGCCAGGTCCTCCTCTGCCTCGGCCTCGTCCGCGCCTCAAAAAACCTGTTCGCACCATCCCAGCACCCTGGTCAAGAGGTCGTGTTTCTACCTGAACTCTATAGGTGGGTGTTCTATCCATCATCAATTCATAACTTCAGCAGTTGTGCTCATCATGCCCTACTGACCTACAGAAGTTGCAGAATAGTTGTTGCGGTGTTTGTACAAACTTCTACAGCAAATGACAGTTATCAATCGTATGTTTCCCTGCCACCTGACATATAGCGCACCACAACGCAGGCCCTGCGCTTGGTCCCGCTTGAGCTTCTGGCCTCAAAGACATCAATCCTCCTCCTGCAATATAGTTCGCAAAGACTGGGAAGTGGTCTTTGTCATGCCCCTGACATCTACATTGCAGGCACCATATCTCTTCGCGCACCTCTGGTCGAACTATTCTATCATGCTTCAAACTTTGCATTTCGAGGCAAAGATTTTGCAACTGTATGGATATGCTGGAGCCCCAGATTCATATCTTACATCGGTGTTTCATGTAGTCTTATTGCAATATCCAAGGCCTTTTCCTAAGTCGTAATCTTCTGTTGTGATAGTGCAACCCTTAGGTGAGGCAAGAGCAAAGCCACGAACCACTTGCAGTGCTATCCATTTGTTAATTTCACATTAGCTTCACGGATTTTACACTTCAATCTCTAATCCAATTCCTAAGGTGTCTCACTTGGTTTTATCGCGATTTCCTTGAACCCCACAATTGACTGTGCCTTAGATTTAGGCCTACTAAACTCTTTATCTAGCATGGTATGGATCTCTGCCAACCCAATGTTTGGGTTATCATTAGATTAATTGATATACCAAGTTAGAACACGATCCTATAAAGCACTAACCAACGTTTCCTTCTTCATGTAATCATTTGTGATACCTTGAGCTTCACATACATCTCTTACGATGAACCAAAATTGGTCCGGGTCCTCATCTCCCAAGCACTTAAACAAAGATAGCTTCACTAAATTTGCCATGTTGAACTAGGGTGGAGGTGGTGGAGGTGTGGGTGAAGCTGCAGGTGGTGATGGTGGTGAAGATTGAGGTGGTGTGAGTGGAGGTGGTAGTCGCAGGAACCCTTGTTTTATCAATTGAACTGCACTTCACAGAGAAGCCTGTGCTACTCCCTCCTTGTCACTCAAAGGAGGTGAAATTAGTGGGCTATATTCAGGACCATTTCTTCCTTCATTCCTATAATTCTTTCCACTTCCCGTAGCTCCGAACATCAAGGTAGTTGTATAACCCATTTTTCACACAATAACATTTTAATCCAAGTGTTTAAAGACTTCAAGTACTTACCTCACGGACCATTGAAAAAGCGTCGCTCCGCCTTGTTGTAACTGACTAAGGTATCGACCGTGAATTTTGTCACAAACCCCCCTATGATACAATCGAGGCAATGATCAACAACGCGTGCAATCTTATCCTCAGAGGCTTCCAGTCTTTGTACTAACTCTAGGGTCCAGACAATAGGACTGTCAAGCCTCCACCTTCCCTGGCTATCCGCTAACTTTGTGATCCAATCGTATAACTCAACTGGAAAGGAATAGAAAAAGATCTTATGGATTTCCATATACAGGTCCCTGTCTAGCCACTGTTCCTTTTTTAGTCGTGGATTTCTATTCTCCTGTGCTGTGAATTCGTGGAGCTTCATATCCAACCAGTCTTTGACCTCTTTCTTAGTTAGATTCCAATGATACGACATCACACATCTCTCATGCAGATTCCAGTCCCGACAATGGAACCATTTGTTGGCTTTGTGGGCCCTGACCTAGGTTCAGCGTTAGTCAGCCAAACAAATCCATACACTACTGGCCCTTTCGGCATCAGCCCGCAAAGTGTGGACCGAAGTCTCACCCGAAGCAGTATGGGGGGATGCTAGAACCAAGTTTCCGCACCCTGAGATGGTCATGATGTCAGTTTATACCCCCTGCCCCTGCTTTCGTGCAGGTCGCTAAGCCTTAGGGCTCTATCAATCTACCCTCTATTCTGCCCCTCAGTACCTCCACGAAGGTGTACATTTGGCCTTCTCGCAGCCCTAACCTGTGGTTCAAGTACTTTTGCATAACTATGACAATGTATTGTATAGGTTCCAAAGTTATCTCAAGTGTTTTACTTATCTTACTAATCAATCACAACTAGCATCATGTAAACTAATATCTTTACTTGCATCCAATTAATAGATATAATCACATATGTTCGCACATCAAATAAACATTGTAAAGTAAACCCAAAATGCAATATAATCAGATGCATCAACAGAGACTAAATACACAGTAATTGTAGAATACTTCTCTTTATTGATATCTTCAAGTTTAATATAGACTCTATTTGCCCACGCACTTAGCTATGGACTTCCACCCTAGGCCTCTGCGCACTTAGCTGATAGCCTCTACCTATGCTAAGACCCAAAAACACTTAGACTTCTCTACCAAAACTCCAATGCTTCCTTCTTTTTCCTAAAGCTTACTTACTTAGCTCTTTTTTGTAGATCTTTACAGCCGACTTGACACTTTACAAAGTAAGGGTGGATAACCCTTTATGACTCTTGACACCTTCATGCTCCACGACCACAAAATGCGGAGACTTTACAATTTTATTAAATTTTCCCAAACCATGGGTTTTTAGCCCCAAAACTTCTCTTGGGGGAACTCATTCCCAACAATTTTCAAAGAACAATATTACCCTATGGGGAACTATGAGGACAAGTACATATAATGGACCACACTATGGAAGCAAAGGGACCAAGATGTGCATGAGTTCACAAATATTTGTCATACTTTATACACAAAGTTGGGTATCAAAGACTCCAAGTGACATCTGGTGCTCAAGTACCATGAATTTCTACATAAATACATTGAAGAATAAATGGATTTCTTGTACATATCCTTGCTTGGTGCAACATACCGATACGCTGCCAAGATTGAACAAAAAATCAAACAAAAGAAGTGTGACTTTGGATATGTGAATAATAAGCAAGGCAAGAGCACCCCTAAACCGCAGAACGAAGGAAAAATCCAAGGTAGAGAAACCCAAGAAAACCCATTGAAGAAACAAGAAAAGAATGGCACCACAAAGATGAAGAAGGACATAGGAAAGTGGTGTGAGTTCCATAAGAGCCCCATTCATAACAAAAATGAGTGTCACACTAAGAATTCATTGGTGGTCGAGCTAAAAGCTTCAGAATCATATGCATTTTTTGATTCTGAGCTAGAAACCGATAAGGGGATTGACAAGGCAAAGCAGATTATTGATGCAGAACCTAGAGCCACTGTTGCCAGCACCAAGGACTAGAAGATTGATCCCGGATATCTAGAGGGGGGTCGTCTATTCCACTCACAGATGTGGGTGAGGGGTTCTTCATTGCAATTCATTATTGACAACAGGAGCCAAAATAACCTCATTTCAATAGAGGTCATTAAGTCGTTGGGCCTACTGAACATACCACACCTGCATCCATACACCATCGAGTGGCTCCACTAAGGAAGAGACTCTGCGTCAGCCAACAGTGTCGCCTCCCCTAAAAAATCACGCCCTTGACATATGATGTATTATGTGATGTTTCTCCTCTTGAGGTTTTTGATGTTTTATTAGCCAAACAATACTTGTGGAAGTGTCATGTTGTGTATGAATCCATGCCTCACAATTTTATTATTACTTCAGGAGTTAAGTTATACATGATACTGGAGGTGGCCCTGCCTACCACCATCTCTTTAATCTCTTATAATCATTATAGTAAGATCATATCCCATACTCAGAATTTTTTTCTTTATTATTCACTCTCAAAATAAGGGGAAGATAGGGACCACATCCATGGCCCCAAGGAAGGGTTACCCCATACAACAGAAACAAGTGGATAAGGTCAGGGAATAATAATGAGACATCTTGTCCTCACCCATAGGGGTACCCTTGGACTGTCAGGTCAAGCATTTGATTAGTATAACTTCCAAAGCATATCTACCCAATCGGTCGATATATTACCACTCCATTCTGGAAAATGAAGAAATCAAGTGGTGGATCTAGGAGTTGCTACAAAAAGGGAACATTCAACCAAGTTCGTCACCTTGTGGAAGATGGATTGTACTTGTACAAAATAATGATGGTACCTGGAGGCTTTGCATTGATTATAGGGCACTAGAAAAAATCATTGTCAGGAATAGGTTTCTAACCCCATAGATTGATGACCTTCTTGACCATCTCAAGGGTGGAAAGTATTTCAGCAAGATCGATTTGAAATTTTGCTATCACCAAGTTCCAATAGAACCCACAAATGTATAGAAGATTGCCTTCAAATTCAAGGAGCTCCTTTTTGAGTGGTTGGTCATGCCTTTCAAGTTGACAAATTCCCATGCAAATTTTATGAGGGTGATGGATGATATCTTATGGCCATTCACCAACTCGTTCATGGTTGTATATTTGGAAGACATCCTCCTCTTTAACAAGAGTTGGGAAGAGCATCGACAACATAGTCAGTAGGTCCTTCAACCCCTGCGATAGCACAAAATATGTGCTAAGTTAGAGAAATAAATCCTTTATCACAAGTTAGGTCGAATATCTGGGCTACATCATTGATGAGAAATGCATACATGTGGATCCAGCTAAGATCCAAGTCATTAGGGATTGGCCAACATCGACCACTTTAACAAAGCTTCACATATTTTTGGCCTTGCCAACTTTTATCAAAGATCCATGTTAGGATTCTCTCATATCACTTGGCCTTTGAGTTAGGTTACCAATGACAGAGAAAAATCAAAGTTTTCTTGGTCCGTGTCCCAACAGAAGGCGTTCGTTGAGTTGAAGTACCGCCTCTACTCTACACCTATACTCACATTACGAGACCTGCAACAACCATTTGAAATTGAGACAGATGCCTCTGACTATGATATTGGTGCATTTCTCACCCAGTAAGGGAATCTGGTGGCCTATCACAATGTGACACCTTCTGATACAATTCGAGAATACCCCACCTATGATAAAGAGATGTATTTTATCATGCAAGCATGTAGACAATGGAAATATTACATTTTCGGGAAGGAGACAGTCATCCACATAGATCACTAACCCCTTCGATTTATATAAACACAAGGGAATTTGCAAAATGACTGACATTAGAAGTGGTCTACATATCTACAATAATTACACTTGAGCAATAAATACAAGAAGGGTAGCTCTAGTCAACCTCTAGTTGTAGAACTGACTATTGTTCTGAATTCTTATGGTCACGAGACCTGCGGATGGCTGCAACTGAATGAAAATGATTCAAAGTTCGCCAACACATACAAAATGCTAGTGGATGGTAAGAAAGTTCCATATTTCCACCTCCACGACACATTATTATGCTACCTGGGCCATCTTTATGTTTCTTCAAGCAAGCGTGCCAAGCTGATTTGGGGAACACACTACAGTCAAGTTGAAAGACACTTTGGTGTGGAGAAAACTATGGCTATACCATAGAAGTATTTTTATTGGCCAAAACTTTGACAAGACGTTGGGAAATATACCAAATCCTGCACTGCTTGTGTCATTGCCAAGCCAACCATCAAGAAGAAAGGTTTGTAGACTACTCTACCTACTTTCAGCTAGCCTGATCCAGACTTAAATAGGAACACAACAAATTACAGAGATAACCATATACACAAAGATGCAGCGGAAATAATACTTCATTTCATTAATGGAAAATACTGAAATATGCTTACAACCAGAAATGGAAATAAACCAGCTAGGGAAATGGCAGCTTATCTCTGAGAAGAGATGTGTGGCTACATGCCTCTGAACTGTCTTACAATGAGGCTTGAAGGCCTATTTATTGTTGAGAAACAATGGAGAAACCCTTCACATTCCAAAACATGACCCTAGAAGATGAAACGCCAAATTGTGGGCCCCGTTTTTGGGTAAGTTGGTACATCAACTTCCTGGGGTCGTGAATTGGTCGTATTATCTCCGTTTGATGCGCATGATAGCCCGTTGGAAATATCTCTCTGAAGACTACGACGGAAAAGACGATTTTTGGACAAAAAAATCGCTGGCGGTAGATTTCCCAAAAAACGTCGTTTAGGGCCTCAAAATGGCTTCGGAAGTTTAGGACCCAAAAAACTGCTAAAAATAGTAAACTGTGCTATAATTAAGGAAACTAAAAAAACTGAAAGAAGCACTAGAGGGGATC
>APFE030333891.1:23585-64828 GCA_000404065.3 Pinus taeda
AAACGTCGTTTAGGGCCTCAAAACGGCTCTGGAAGTTTAGGACCCGAAAAACTGCTAAAAATAGTAAACTGTGCTATAATTAAGGAAACTGAAAAAACTGAAAGAAGCACTAGAGGGGACCCAAGTGGAATTAGCGTGTGGCCACCAATATCCACCTGGATCATAGCCCTAGGAATCCATATCCACAGACTATATGTCGGGCCTCCCTTCTACCAAGCATGGTAATGACTGTGTGTTTGTGGTCATGGGAAATTTTTATAAGATGGCTATATTTGCAGCTTGCAAGAACAATATCACAACAAAGGACACTACCAAACTATTCTTTGAATGAGTGTGGGTACATTTTGGAATCCCGTAGACCATTGTATCATATTAGGATTGCAAATTCTTTAGCGCATTTTGTTCAAGCCTCTAGACATTATTGGACACCAAGCTCACCAATTTGATTGCATTCAATCCCCAAACTAATGGCAAGACAGAGGTCGTCAACAACATGATAGTGCATATACTACCCATGTACAAATCAAAGCATCCATGAACCTAGGATGAGGGCCTTATGTATGTGTAACATAGTTATAACAGAGCTCTCCATAGCTCGACTGGTCGTAATCCCTTTCAAGTGTGTATGGGATTTCAACCATTATGTTTGATTGATGTTTCCATGCCTCATGCAGCTACACAGACTGAATGTGCACATGTACAATCTAAGGTTGATAACAAAACTAGTTTTATTAAGTTAATCCAACACATCCACCAGCGGGTGCATGACATCTTGGATAAGTATAATTCCAAGTACAAATAGTGGCATGATAAACATCAAGTGCCACATAAGTTTTAGGTGGGCAAAAAAGTTTGGTTGCATCTATAGAAAGAATGCCTTGTCGGTGCCCATCAAAAGCTCAGACCAGTCTGGTACAGGCCTTACACAATCACAAAGGATGTGGGAGGCAATTCTTTTGAGCTTAGCATACCCCCATTCCTCGACAAGCATCCAGTATTTAATATAGACCACCTTCAACCATACTTTCAATCATTGTTGGACAAATTAGACATTGCAAAACAACTCACACCAATAGAGCTCAACCTAGATTGCATGGAATAGGCCACAACTGATTGGATAATGGAAACACATATAAATAACACTCACCAACATAAAATCAAATTGTATCAGGTTGTCAAAACTGGCTAACTCCTGCACCAAGGCTAGTGGCTCACCAGGGAACAAGTTCAGTAGAAGTTTCCCCATCTCATGGAGGCACTCAATGCAATGGGGACCATTGCTTCCTAAGGGGGGAGGACTAATCTAGTTGGATATTGGTGGCCACCAACATATTCCACTTCGATCCCCACCATTTTTCCTTTCAGTTTCCTTAATTCTAGCACAATTTACTATTTTGGAAAATTTTCAAGTCCTAAACTTCCAAAGTTATTTTAAGGCCCTAAATGAATTTTTTTTGTAAAACATTAAAAATCATAGCCACTGGCATAAATTTGAATTTAAAATTTGTATGCCTCAAATAGATCTTCATAATGGGGTATCGTATGTATCAAACCAAGATTGCATGCTAATGTTACAACCCCAGGAAGTTGATGTACCAACTAACCCCAATGGGGCCCATAGAATTTTGGCGCTTCATCTCTTAGGGTTAGGATTTTGGATGTTCAAAATTTTCCATTATTTCTCAATAATAAAAATGCCTTCAAGCCTCATTGTAACACAGTTCATAGTCATGTAGCCTCAAAATCACTTCTCATAGATAAGCTATCATCGCCTGAGCTAGTCTATTTCCATTTTGCATGTAAACAATTTTCAATGCTTTGTTATTAATTTATTGAAGTTATGTTTTCATTGTAACATTTTGTTTTTATATATCTATATCTATATAATATATATATATATCTATATATATATATATATATAATATATATATATATATATATTTCATTTTGTTTCTTCACAAATTTGGATCAATCCAAAAGAGTAGATTTCCTTTATTTCATAAAATAGACTTTCATGCTTTCATTAGATAAGATTTACATGCTTTCTTAGAAGTAAATTTCATACTTCCATAATTTAGATGTATATGATTTCCTAGAATAAGTTTCTTTATTTCATAATCTAGAATTATATGCTTTCTTGGAGTAAAAGTTTCATGGTAGATGTGTATGTTTTTCTAGATTAGTAGTTCATTCCATGTCATTTTATTCACTTTCATAAAGTAGAACTTTTTTCATTTCAATTTATTTCCAGTAGAATTGAAAGCTAAACTCCTAGCATATACTATATCGTATACTTCACAATTCTACGTACCTAGATTAACAATTTAATGTAAAGTAATTTAAAGCATAATTAAATTCCCCAACATATCTACAATCCTTTTTTTGGTATTAATGCAAAATCTATGGTTTATGGCTTCATAACAATGTGTTAACTTAGTTCGTGAGTTGTGCATTACTAACTCCCTACTAAGGATGAAGGGCCCTCCTCTTTAGCAGGGATTGTTGTGACAATAAGATAATATTATAGTGGTTTTCTTACTTTCCTCTCATTTTTATTTCTACTAGGGCCTTCATTTTTTTTTTTATGTTTTGCAGAGAACGAATCTAGTGACAAGTGGTGGAAACGACCGTTGGGAAGTTGTGGAACTAACCGCTGAGGAAACACAAGAGACTAGTGGAAGACTGGTAGTTGTGGAGGAGTGGTGGGAAGAAGCAGAGACAACTAAGCGGGAAAAGAGCAAGAGAAACTGAGGAATGAAGACAGTCGAGCAAGGGAGAAGGAACTGGTAGTTCAGGTTGGCGTGCAAGAAAAGAAAGAAGAATATAAAAATAAGAAAGGAGAACAGAGAAGGGGTTGGATGTGGTTGTTCTAGGTAATACTAATCTTCTCGTGTTGTAGAGCTCTAGGAACAACTATGTGACTATCTTCCTATAGGCTTGTATTCAGCCTGATAGAATTTTGATGTTTAGGAACAGGTTGTGAGCTTGATGTAATGTATTTGTCTTTATGTTAGTGAAGAAGATTGTTATGGGATCATAGCATATCCACTATGTGTTATTCTAGTTATTCAATTTTTTCATGTATGCACATGTTTAGGTAGCCTTTCTATTACAAAAAATATAGACTGTGGCAATATGATTACTTTGAGGAATAAGTTAATGTTCCCTATTCTTCATTCTTTGATATGGTTCTCCCTGATACTAAATTCCAACCTTCATTTAACTAAGGTTGTGGCACGCCTTGGGTGAGACTCCTTACCCTTCCAAGGTAAGGTGAAAATGTTGGCATTGTGCTAGACTACAATGGAGCCTTGTTGGCCCTGTGCCTAAACCCATGGTATTAACCCTGTTACTATTTCTACGCCAACAAATGGTTCTGTTGTCGGGACCTAAAATTAAAAGATAGGGTCTGGAATATGGTATCGAGGATCTTTAAGAAAGAACTATGAAACTAGTGGGATGAGCAAGTGGAACAGTATGTTTCTCAATAAGCTCAACTCCCCCATCGAACTGTTGCGAAACTGAAGGATGAAATCATGTATTCAGAAATGGTGAGTGACCAGTGACATCTTTTGGTGCAAATTTCCATAAGAACTTTACAACTAGTTGCGAAGATTGCAGGTGAAAGGGAGGTCCAGTGGAAAAAACTTGTCTTGTCATAATTGGGCTCAAGAATATCTCACTACACTACATCGTCTTGACATAGATCTCATGAGAGTAGTATATTTTTGGGTGCAAACCACACTAGAAGGGTATGCTATCGAATTTGCAATAGAAATCCATCATTCCTTTTCAAAGGCTAATTTTATGTTTTGAGTAGGGTTGCAAGGGAAGCTGCTAAAAGAAGTAACCCTTTAGATCAAGGTATTAATGGTGAAATAGGGCTTGTTGGTGTTCCAAAGTCTAACATGGCAACGTAAATACCTAATACTGGGGGAAGGACCTAAAGAGAGGGATGTTACTGAGCGGGGAACTATGAGGATATTAGGAGGATGGACGTAGATGACTCCTGAAAGGCCAAGGAGCTAAGAGCGCAAAGGAGAGCTTAGATAGCGGAGAGATGGCAGGAAAGGACCATGCAGATGATTAAAAGGAAATAGGAGGGACTGCACCAAGTAGGAGTGGTGTCAAGAAGTCTAGAAGAAAGAGATAGGATGGAAGGAAGCTTAGTGGGAGGATTAGAGATGGACGCAACCGTTGTGGGTCTGGAAGGTGATAGGGATCCACCCCCACTAGTGGAGCTGGAGATGCTGGATGGAAAGGGCCACACAGGCTTGGAGGAAGGCCTCAAGGATGACATGCATTTTTTTATACAAAGATTGTTTACTGAAGTTGATGCATCCAGAAGGATCAATGATTTTCCTCCCTGAAACTTAGGTAGTGTCTCCCCCAACCTTCCCCTCGTACTATATAACAATCCTAACAATTTCCTTTCTAAGTTGATAAAAACTATAAGATTTCATAGACTCGTGCATGTTAACTAAAAATATAATACTAGTAGCAATGGAAATAGTAGCAGAAGTATGGGTTTGCAAGGATATCTGCAATCGATATCACAAGGATTTGTGCTTTTAGCTTGGACTCAATAAAAAATGGAGGGATCATTCACAAGGTATCACAAGTTCTCTGGCAGGGAGAACGAAGATGTATAACAACATTAATATCTATGCGAGGCCATCTAGAGAGCCTGCGAGATGCCTGATAATGTGAAGCTAATCAAATTTTAGACCACTCTCGGGGAAAGGGCATTGAGATGGTTCTTAAAATGGTTAGAGTTACATCAGAACCCAACTGTGGACGATATTAAAAGAGGATTTTTACAAGAATTAAAGCTTCCCCAAATTGATCAGCAAGGGTTGCCATAGCTTTGGAAGATAAAGTTGTGGGAGGGAGAGATCACATGGGAGCTTATGCAAAGATTTAAGGATGAAATTGGTAAACTCAGTTACCTAATAGACCTGAATCACCAAAGATATTTGTTTATCAAAGAATTGTTACCCCTCCCTCATACACCATTGAAACAATAAAATATTGATACACTATAGGATGCTCTTGAGCAAGCAACTCGAATAGAAGCTACGGAAGGATACCTGCACAAATACCGTGGGTATAAACATCGCATGATCCATCTATCTTGGGTATTCAACATCAAATTTCAAGTCTAATAGAGAAGTTGAAGGATCTTCGACCATCCCACACGGTGAGGCCAAACATGTGGTGCACAAATTGCTTAGTGGAAGGTTATGTTGCCACAAAATGTCCACAGTTGTGGCGTGCAAGTACCATGTCTACCCCAGGAGGACCACTTGGGCCTACACTCGCAATGGAGTCATATAGATAGGATCTCAAGGGTTGTATATTGGGTGCAACCAACTGGAGTATTGTGAAGTATGTAGGGGTATGGACACTCCCCTCGTTTGTGCCCAATATACAAAAATACTCTAATGTTCCAAATAACAATTATTGTGAGTTATGTGCTTCTACAACTCACCACACTGACCAATGTAGAGTGTTGGATTCTCTAACAGATAGGTTAGACCACTCAACCTTCTAAGTCAATGATAATGCTCGAGGAGGGTGAGGAGGAGGAGGAACAAGGGGCAGAAGGGGCAAGAGGCAGAGGCCAAGTTCACTATTACAAATGTGACCAAGAAGGGCATGTTACAGTAGATTTTCCACTACCAAGAAGGCCATGGTGCTCTCAATGAAGGGTTAATGCACATGTAACAAAAGATTGTCCGTAGCTAATTGCAAGACGGGAGGAGCGGAACCAATAGAGGGGAGCGAACTTGATTAACATAGATCCAAGGGTATCAAAGGTAGCACCCCTCTCGAATATTAATATAGTCACAGCCGGAGGCAAAAATAGTAGGGTATTGGGTGTGGAGCTTGATTATCTTCTGTGTTCAAAGGTATCATCGCATTGGACCCCAGTTCGTAATGGGGCGGCAAAGCTGTCCGTAAAATATGGGGGGGGTCGGGGGGGGGGGGGGGATTGCGACCTTTGGGAGCCCCCCCCCTGGTGGGGGATTTGGGGTAGTGCCACTGAAGCTAAAAATAGATGTAAAATTTCCTTGTAAAATGTTGTAATTTCGTAGTCAATCTGGGTCATTCATTAGGCGAAGATCAGACGGTAGAAATTATGTTTAATTTAGGGTTTTTCCCTAGAAGGCAACCCCTCGCTATATATGAGGGAATTGTATTGCGTCTATATAGATCTATATTCTAAGTAGGAACGGGAGATGAGATTGTGTGAGAGTGAAAAGAGAATTACAACGGATCTATTGTAGGTTATATCTCTTCAGTTTGTTGGATAATATAAAAGGAAGGACTGTTTGTTTCTCCGTGGACGCAACCCAAATTGGGTGAAAAATGTATATATTTGTCTCTCTTGTTTTATGTGTTTTTTGTGTTTTTTTTATGAAATATATTTTATATGTTCCATTGTTATGTAATATATAATTTTATAACATAGGGCTAATCGAGGAACCACGAACCAACCTACAATTATCAGACTAGCCTCACCAAAGTGCTCATATGACCATGCGAATCAGAAGCAGTATTACAAGGAGGCAATGAAAGTTTTTGAAAATATAGTTGAAGGTGCAAGACCAAATAAGGGGCAAATAGATTCTCATAAAGTTAAGAGATTGGACCTTTCACAGTCCACAGTAGTCCGACCTATCGAGGAATGGTTTAAATTATTTCTACAGATCGTGAATGATGACTAGATGATGGGGCAGTTGAGAAAAGGACTTAAAGGAACCATCCCAGATGATGAGGTTGAAGAACAACAAGAGAAACAAGAAGAGAACAAGAAGAGAGTTCAAAATTGATGCTCATATTGCAAGATTCCAGATAAAGGACACTATGTTATACTTCAGCTCTAATGTCAACATTCTACCAAGGAAAACATGGGAAGCACTGGGGAAACCTCTGTTTACATCTTCACCAATCTAGTTACGGATGGTGAACCAGTATTATATCCTTCCAATTAGGAGATTGGAGGATGTAGACAAGGATCCTTATATAGCACTACTCGAGATAGAATGGGCCTTTGAAAATTATGCTATAATTGACTTGAATAAGGAACTAATGACTTTTGAAGTATAAGGGGTAAGAGTGATTCAACCTCTAGACCTGTATTAGGGACCAAGATTCACAGAACCAACAAATGATAAAGAAGAGACAATAATGTTAGATCAACTCTAGAGGCTAACAATGGGTAATTTGGAGGACTACATAAACCCAACAGCTGAAGGATCTGTTAGCTGGATAAGTATTCAAAGTTCAAAGGTTGGCTCAGAAGTTTCTTGGGACGATTGGAAGCAGAGTGGATATGAGATCAACACTAGACATTGTGTTGAAATATGTCAAGTCAACTGTACTAGCACTGAGGTAAGGGACTTCCCTACCTTTAATGGTATGGACTCATCAAATTCATTTCTCAACAGGATTGGTGCAACTATTATTGAAGAGCATAAAATAGAATTACTAAATTTTGCATTGCAAGAGACACCGACACGATGGTGGGGAGTTCACCACAACTACCTCTGGGACTAAGACAAGATCAAGAAAGCAATGGAAGTAAGATTCATACAAGTTGGGGAGTACCCTTGAAACACCACAAAGTATGGGGGGAATCTGACCCTCGACAACACTTGGAAAATCGTAAGGACAAATGGAACCGGAAAGGAGTTATGAAGGAGTTATGGGTGCATGATTTTATACACACCTTGGGAACCTTTCCAAATTCCTGGTATGTACAGGAAGAAATAAGGAGGCAAACGGGGGATTGGGATAGCTTGGCTGATCAGTTCGTCAAAAACTTATCTTTCTGAAACAACAACAGGAGGCTAACTGAGGCATTGCAAGTTGTCAACCAGATTAGCTCACATCAGGTCAGCTAATGGATGGTTGCATAGATTAAAGGAACTTACAGCATCTCTATGATTAAGGGTATCATGAAGCAATGGCTTGTGGAAAGGTGTATAAAGAACCATATGAGGATGATCTGGAGGAGTTACGACATTTGTCATTCCATGAAACTAAAGGGGAAAGAGGCATCAAGGATGGACCTATAATAGATGCACCACACTTGCTCCCATTGAAGTTGTGGAAGCATAACATTGGTATGGATGACAAACCAAAGCTAGCCTTGATTAGAGACTATTGGGATGAACAAACTACAAAATATATTTTTGACCTCCTAAGACAATATGAAGATTTGTTTCCTTCATCAATTACATAAATGAAATGGATCAAGGGAGAAATAGTGGAGATGAAAATCATATCAAAATACAATACAAAGCCAGTGAAGCATCGGCCTTACAGAATGAACTTGAGATTTAAAGAGAAAATGAAGAAAAAGATAAACGAGATGCTAGAAGTATGGCTTATTTTTTTGGAGGACTAGGAAGAGTGGGTGAGTATGGTTGTAATACAAAACAAGAAAGATGTTACATAACTAAGGGTTTGTGTGGACTACTACAACTTGAATAATGCTTGCATGCATGACCCATTTCCCACACCATTGAATGATGAGGTTCCAAATAATGTAGTGGTGAATGAAGCATACTCCTTTACATATGGATTTTCGAGCTATCGCCAAGTCAAAATCTCTAGGGAGGATAAGAAGAAAACTACCTTCACTATAGAATGGGGATCCTATGCCCATCATGTTATTCCATTTAGTCTCAAGGATGCACCCATAGTGTTCTCAAGAATTTTAATTGTAGCCTTTAGGGACTACAACCACAGGTTCTTAAAGGTTTACATGGATGATTGGATGGTTTAGTCTACTTAAGAAACATTCCAGTATGCTCAGGATAATGTTTGATCATTGTAGACAACTACAAATATCATTGAACTTGAAGAAATGTATATTTGTAGTTCAGTTTGGCATACTTTTGGGCCACATAGTGTGAAAAGAAAGAGTATGTGTAGATCTTGCCAAGGTTTCTGCGATAGTGAATATGGACCCACTTGTAAGTGTAAAACAACTCAAATCCACTTTGGGAAATACCGGATACTATAGGATATTTATCCGCAACTACGCCTCCATTACTGCACCAATGGAGAAACTTTTTAGGAAGGATGAGAAATTTACGTGGTTGGAGGATTGTTAATTTGCACTCAACATACTAAAAGAAAAGCTGGTAAGTGCACTGATTTCGATCTACCCTGACTAGAACAAACAGTTCCATGTCCACATCAATGCATCCAGTATTCCTCTGGGGGTTGTTCTGGCTCAGTCGGGGGAAGGGAGTCTTGACCACCAAATTTACTTTTCCAGTAGGAAGTTATCCACAACAGAAAATAATTATACCATGATGGAGCAAAAGGCACTTGCAATGGTATATTCACTCCAAAAATTCAGACACTATTTGCTGGGGGGGGGGGGGGGGGTTGTTTAAGTTTTTCACTGACCATTCTACTTTGAAATACTCGGTGAACAAGCATGTATAGGAGGGAAGAATTTGCAAGTGGTTGTTGTTATTTTAGGAATTTACTTTTGAGGTAATCGTTAAGCTTGGATGACTAAATGTGGGACCTAATCACCTCACATGGTTGGAATTAGGAGAAAGTGGAGGATCCCTAGATGATAAACTATCAAACACAGACTTGTTCTATATTGAAGCAATACCATATTACCTAGAAGATATTACAACCTTCTTAGCTACAGAAAAATCACCATATGAATAAACAACTACACAAAGGAGACATATGGTTGTCTAAGTGGATGATTATCAATTAATTGTGATGAAAGTGTATAAATTGGGCTTGATCACGTGTTGCGGAGATGCGTCCTTCACCATGAGAGACACAATGTGCTATGGGAATTCCATTCAGTGATTATGGGTTTCCACGTTGGAGGAAAATATACCGCAAGGAAATCATTGCAGGAAGGACTATGGTCACCAATGATTTTATAATATGCGAAGGAATACACCAGAGGATGTGATATTTTCCAAAGGGTTGGAAGGCCATCACACCAAGATGAACTTCCATTGCAATTGGTACGTGCATTGCAGATATTTGAGAAATGGGTGGTCAATTTCATAGGGCCTATCAATCCATTGTTGCCTCATTCTCATGCTAGGTATATAATCACTGCAACAGAGTACCTCACTAGATGGGCCGAAGCAACACCTGTAAAGGACTATACTGTAAATACTACCGCCAGGTTCATATTTGAGAATATCATATCCAGATTCAGGTGTCCCAGGAGTCTCACCAGTGATCATGGGACCCACTTCATAAATGAGACAATTGCTTCCTTACTTCAAAATTTCATGATACAACACCATAAAAACGGTCAGTACCACCTACAAGCCAATGGTACTGTATAGGCCTTCAACATGATATTAGAAAAGGGTTTGACTAAGATATGTCTGACCAACCGATATGATTGGGACAAGAGGGAGCCAGTGACCCTATGGGCATACCACACGACTGTCAAGAAACTACATAATCATACACCGTTCCAACTTCTGTATGGACAAGAATTTGTGGTGCCAGCTGAGTTCACTCTCCCAATAATTTTCTTTACCCAAGCCACTTAGATGACAAAGGAGGAATCGATTTAGAAGTGGTTATATGAACTCTCGGAGCTTGATGAGGAAATATTTATGGCATATTTCCACCAAATGTTCAAGAATCAAAGGCACAAGGTGTGGCATGACTAGTGTAGAAATTCTCACTGTAGATCACCTCATAATGCAATATACTAAAGAAAAATACTTGATCTACTTCTACAAACAAACTTGTGGAAGCTTAATCGATTTTGAGCAAGATCAAATAGAACACATATAATAGATGAAGAATAAACAATCACACATGAACATAGAAGAATACTCTGGGGAAAGCCTCAGCTAAAAACCCCGATCTCTATATTATCATACAAGTGGAAATATCTCCAGATTACACAAAGATTTAGCTCACAAGCTATCCAGCTCTCAGTACAATCCCTCAATGTTGCTCATAGACAGAATAAACAACACATATGCCTTCGTTCAGTCCCCCAAGCCTCCTATTTCCTTGTGAAGTTTCTCCTGGGTCCTCAAGCTGCCACCTGTGTGTAATTACCTCATGCACTACTTACCAAACTCATAAATAAATGCACAATCCTCAAGGAAAGAATTCCTTCTGCAAGCAAGAGATATCCTCATGGGAATATTCCTGCAATTGATAGTACACTATCCCATCCTTTGATCTCAACTGGGTCTGTCTGAACTAACATGCATGAGTTATTTATGAGAGAATATTAAGTTATCTGAAGTACACTAGTTGCATGCATGCATGCACTGACTAATTGAACTCACAATCAGTTCCACAAACTATTGGAACTAATCTAACTGGAGTTAACTTAGTTAACTGAGCTAACTAATTACAACTCAAAGTATAACTCATCCTGATCTCCTTAATTAAGGGATAACTTCCTCAATCAAAGGGATAATTGTTGCATGTCTTCACATAGACTTCATGTTTGATTTTCTCTAACTAATTAACTCAAGATGAATTGATTAATTATTTTACAAACAACTTCGGAGCTCAAATTCGAATTTTAATTCACAATTTTAATTTAGAGACTAATTAAAATTGGAATGTATCTTGAAATGCTATTTTTAGCACTTCTATATTTAGCATTTCTTCTTGTTATTTAAACACTCCGTCTCAACAAGAAAGGGATTATCTGTCACCCCAATCCCGTCTCTGTGGAACTTGAATTTTCATTTTGACAACATCTTAGTCAAAATATTTGCATCCTGCTCCTCGGTCGAAACATACTGCAACAACACGATCCTCTTCACCACACAATATCGAAGATGATGATACTAGATATCGATGTGCTTGGACCTGTCATGGAATACTGGATTCTGAGAGAGTTTGATACAACTCTGATTATCACAATAGATCACAGTTGAATCCATCCTTTGATCAAACAATCCAACTAGAATTTTATGTATCCAAATGGCCTCACATGCTGCCTGACTGGTAGCCATGTATTCAGCCTTTGCTGAGCTAAGTGCAACTGACCTCTATTTCCTATTGTACCAAGAAATTGTAGCCGAACCAAGGTTGAAAATTTCTCCTGAAGTTCTCTTCTGAACTGATGGACTCCCTACCCAATTTATCTGTGAAGCCCTGAAGCTTCACTCCCTCTATCCATCTGTACCATAATCCATACTGATATGTGCCTCTGAGGTATCTCAGCACATGCTTCATTGCCTTCAAAAACAGCTTGCTATGTTGAACCATAGCTTGACTCAGCTGGTTCACTGCAAAGCACAAATCTGGTCATATGTTCACTAAATACATCAATGAACCCACAAATTGTCGATAAACAGTAGCAGCTACTACCTCACCTAAAGTAGAATCCTCCTTCCTCTAGTTACCTGCTAGAGGAGTTTGCATGGGCTTGCACTTATCCATGTGGAATCTATTGAGTATCTCATTCGCATACTTGCCTTGAGACACAAACACTTCCCCATCCTTCTGCCACACTTCCATGCCTAGAAAGTAGTGCATGAGACCCATGTCTTTCATCTAGAACTCTCTTGCAAGGTCCTCCTTGCAAGACTTGATCAACTGATCATCGCCTGTCAATATCAGATCATCAACATAAAGAACAATGATCAAATGCTTACCTTCTATCCTGATGTGCTACAGGTTTGCATCTGCTTCACTCTTTTTGAAGCCCAACCTGGTGAAATAGTTGTCGATCCTGGTGTACCAAGCACGAGGTGCTTGCTTCAGCCCGTACAAAGCTCTCTTGAGTCGGCACACATGCGACTCATGATCGAAGGTCTCAAATCCTTCCAGCTTCTCTATGTACACCTCTTCCTCAATCTCGCCATTGAGGATCACAGTCTTCACATCCATTTGATGGATCTTCCAACCCATCTGTGCTGATAGTGCCAACATCGTTATGATAGATTAGTACCTTGTTATAGGAGAAAAAGTCTCATCATAGTCAATCCCCTCAACCTGTGAGAAACCACGGGAAACAAACCTTGCCTTATGTTTCTCCACACTACCATCAACTGCTTGCTTTACCTTGTAAAGCCATTGGAAACTCACCGATGACTTGTTCTCCGGTCTTGGAAAAACATCCCAAACATTGTTCCAAACTATGGAGTCATACTCCTCCACCATAGCATCAATCCAGACTGGATATTGCACTACTTACTCGAAGAGAGATGGTTCAATCTCTATACATTCCCCAACCAGGGCCATGTAACTAGTGTACTGCTTAGGTGACCTCCTTTGTCTTCACTGAGAAGATGGTTGTCCCATAATCTCTCTCACATCCATCAAAAATCTGTCAGCTTCCCTTGAGCATTTCCGCCCATCTCTAGAAGACTCTGCATGAGTGGATGCCTCTACTCTTGGATTCTCTGCATGTGGCTGCTCCACATTAGTTTAAGGCTCCTCCTCCTTAGGAATCAAAAGTTCCTCCTCTGCATGCATCTTGAGCTCCCTCAAGGAAAAATTGCATGGCCTTCTGCTCATCGAACTTTAGATATCTACGTACCGTTGTCCACTAACTGGTAGGCAAGAACACTAGATAGTTGTGGGGTGTATTAGTGTACCCACAAGTATCCCAACTCATTTGTTGGCTCTAGCTTCTTCCAGGCATCTTTGGTCACATGAAAAAATACCGATGAGCTAAAGATTCTAAAGTGACTCACATCTGGTCTCTTCCCGGAGAAAGCCTCCTATGGTATCTTCATCCCCAATATACGATGCAGGCTTTTATTCTGCAAGTATATTGTTGTATTGTATGCCTCAGCCCACAAATGAAGTGGTAGGCCTTGGTCATGCAACATCGCCCGAGCTACTCCCATAATCGTTCTATTCTTCCTTTCGGCCACCCCATTCTGCTGTCAGTTATGGGGCGCCGTAAGCTCCCGTTTAATTCCTTCTACTACACAAAAGTCCTTAAACTGTTGAGAGAAATACTCTCCACCATTGTCGCTTCACAAGGCCCTTTTCTTCTTTCTTGTTTCTTTCTCAACCAAGGCTTTGAACTCACAAAACCTTAAGAAGGTTTGATCCTTATTCTGCATGAAATGGATCCATCATCTATGAGAAAAATCATCAATGAAAATAACATAGTACCTTTGCTTAGTGGTGGAGGCTGTCTAGAATGGTCCACACACATTTATATGAACTTGCTCCAGGATTACTCCAACTTGACTATCTCGATACTGAAAGGAATATTTTGCATACTTACCCAAGGTATAACCTTTGCATGTATCCATTTGCTCAAGTTTACCCTTGGGAAATCCGGTAGAAATCTGTTGCATGATCTTCAAGGCCCCATGGTGCAAGTGGCCCAATCTTCTCTGCCATAGCTCACCAATATCTTGGCTTTGTACCAACTCTGCTTTGGAACTCAATGTAGCATAGTCATCTACCTCTAGCTTGTAGCGATTCTTTACTCGAATCACAATCCTTTTGGTCTGTCCCATTTCGATGTGTCTCAGGAATGCCTTTCCTTTACTAAAGACTATATCATAGCCTTTATATTCCAACATAGTGATGGATACCAAGTTCTTGTTCAGTCCAAGCACATAATTTACATCAGTCAGGGTGAGAGGAGATCCATGCTCCCTCTGAAACACAACCATGCCTTCACCTAAAACACGGTACTTTCTATCATCGCCCATATCTATGCGCATTTGGAGGTCCTTCTCCTCCAAGGTACTAAATAAACTCTTGTCGTTGGTCATGTGGAATGAGGCTCCACTATCCAGGTACCAAACACAACCCACCATTGATGAAACCATGCATGTGATAAGGGTGAAGTCCAATTCAAACTGTGAGGCCAGTGCCTCAGCATCTGATGCTTTTGAGGATCCCTTCTTGGATTTCTTCTATGGACGATTTGTTGCATAATGGCCCACCTCATGATAATGAAAGCATCGCACTTTTGATTTTTCAATCTTCTTCCTACCATGGGAAGAACTCAATTTGGAATTGGAAGCCTTCCCTTTCCCTTTCCTCACCTTACTCGCTAAGGCTAGATCTTCATCATAATTCTTTGATGAAGAACCATCTCTAGTGCTTCTCCTTATCTCCTCCTACATTAGATCTGACCACAGTCGTTCCCAATCTGGCAGTTTCACTCTTCCATTTACTAATTCTTGGTAGCTATGCTAGCTCTTAGGAAGACCGAGGAGAGCAAGACTCACCATGTCATCATCGACTGTCGTGATTCCTACACTTCCAAGCTCATCCCTGCAGGTGGTGAGCTTGTTTAGATATGTAGAGATCGTGTCGCTCTTTCCATACTTGATTTTCCGAAGCTTGTCTTTCAACACCAACTTCCTCTGATCGATGTTGTTCTGATATAGATCCTTCAATTTTTTCCACATTGAAAATGGTGTCTCCTTCCCATGGAGACTCGAGACAATGTGGTCTTGAACTCCCTCCAGAAGAATCCTCCTCGTTCTAGCCACACATTTATTCCATTCCACCAATTCTTGGGCATTAGCAGCTATTGCCTTGGGGACTTCTTGATCAATGAAGTCCTTCAAACTGTTGTCCTCTAATACTGCTTCCATGCGATCCTTCCAGGCTATATAATTCAAGCTGCCATCCAGGACATACTTGAGTCTCAAGCCGCTGAAGGCCATTGGTGAAATTTGAGATGTGATAAGAATTCGATTTCTATAATCAAGAACTTCGAACTTCGAACTTCTCCCTTATTTGTATACTGTTATCTACTTTGGTCACCTTTCCTCTAATACCATGTAGAAATTCTCACTGTAGATCACCTGATAATGCAATATAATAAAGAAAAATACTTGATCTACTTCTACAAACAAACTTGCGGAAGCTTAATGTATTTTGAGCAAGATCAAATAGAACACATATAATAGATGAAGAAGAAACAATAACACATGAACACATAAGAATACTTTGGGGAAAGCCTCAACTAAAAACCCCGATCTCTGTATTATCATACAAGTGGAAATATCTCCAGATTACACAAAGCTTTAGCTCACAAGCTATCCAGCTCTCAGTACAATCCCTCAATGCTGCCCATAGACATAATAGACAACACATATGCCCTCCTTCAGTCCTCCAAGCCTCCTATTTCCTTGTGCATTTTCTCTTGGGTCCTCAAGCTGCCACATGTGTGTAATTACCTCACACACTGCTCACCAAACTCAGAAATAATTGCGCAATCCTCAAGGAAAGAATTCCTTCTACATGAAAGAGATATCCTCATGGGAATATTCCTGCAACTAATAGTACATTGTCCCATCCTTTGACCTCAACTAGGTCTCTGTTTTAACTAACATGCATGAGTTATTTATGAGAGGATATTCAGTTATATGAAGTGCACTAGTTGCATGCATGCCTGCATTGACTAACTGAACTCACAATCAGTTCCATAAACTATTGGAACTAATCTAACTGGACTTAACTTAGTTAACTTAGCTAACTAATTACAAATCAAAGTACAACTCATCTTGATCTCCTTAATTAAGGGATAACTTCCTCAATCAAAGGGATAACTATTTCATGTCTTCACGTAGACTTCATGTTTAATTTTCTCTAACTAATTAACTCAAGATGAATTAATTAATTATTTTACAAACAGATTTTGAGCTGAAATTCAAATTTTAATTCACAATTTTAATTTAGGGACTAATTAAAATTGGAATGTATCCTAAAATTCTATTTATAGCAATGATATTTTTAGCATTTCTTGTTTCTATTTGCAACAACCGGCATATCAAGAGGAAACCATTCACAGTCGGTGGGCATGTTCTGTTATATGACAGTAAGTTCTTTAAGTTTCCTAGGAAGCTACAAATGCACTAGTTAATACCATTTTCTTTTGTGGAGGTAAGGGAGTCTGGAGTTTTCAAGCTCGTTCAATTGGATGGGGTATTTCTACCAGGTTTGGTGAACTGTGCATGCATAAAACCCTTCCACACATCAAACAATATTACTCATAATTGATTAGATCTCAAAAAGGGTACCATAGGTAGGAATAGAAAATGTAAATAAGTTTCATTTAGTTGTGTCATCATTAGTCATGTCAGTCAAATTTTATTTTATTTTCTCTTTCTTTGATATGTTTTTCCTTGATGATTCCAAATAAGGCTTTCGCTAAGCTAGTCCCAGTTGCGGATGTTATTCCGCCACACCGCAACTATTGGTGGTCTAGGGGAGTCACATGTGTTAAGCATCCTTTTCATAATAATTAGATAATAATTATGGCATCAACCTGAATTCCCGTAAAATATTTCCCATTATAGCAATAATTACTTCCTAAATGTCTTCCATTACGATAAAATAATTACCCATCAAATCCACCTTTCATTTTTCAGAATTGCATTAGCCAAGTCAGGTTCATCTCAGTTGACAAAAAAATTAACTCAATGGAGTCTACGTAGGGAAAGTTTTCACAATAATTAGCTAGGAGGTCTCGTCAGAAACATCGTGTCGAGATGGTCCACTTAATTTGCATGGCAATGCCGAATTCCTCAGAGTCTGATGCCAAGGTGGTAGAGTCACTCCATTTGTAGTTTGGTTCTAAGTGATGTCTTTCACATATTAGCTACCTGCCCCCGGTGCTTTTAGTTTATCATTGTCACTCCAGTATGACGAAGTCAACTATATATGTTCTCGAGTTTGTGGTGGATGAAACAATTGCAATAAAAGAGCCGCTCTATGGCAAGTATGACAAGGCAACAATAGTTGATAACAATCTTTCAAACTCATTCCAATTTCCATCCATGAAGCGCGAGGTTTACAGAAAGTCAGTCACAAAAGAAGGTGGCACTGCATAAATCAAATTCAAGGCTGACTTCAAAGGAATCCAATGGTCCACCCTACTAAATTTGAGGATTTTGTCTTTGTTCGGCACAACTCTGGCAGTGATGCAATGCACAAAATAACTAATCAGCAGAATGCACAGTGGATTTCTCTAGCTCGACAAGGAATACCCAATTCAGGTGCTTGACATTCAAAGGCTTATGGGCCTATCAGTGGTGGGAGATGTAGTTTCAACTGCGTTCTGGATGAATTCCAAGAGAGTGAAGAATTCAGGAGATGTAGACTATTACACCGAGTATGATACCCAGAGAGGAGGAAAGGGAGCTCACATAGATCTAATCAACTCCCCAAAAATTAAGTTCGCCTACCACATTATTGCGGGGAAGTTGATGCGTCACTTTTCCAAGGACGAGTGCATGCCACATCTCTTCTCATAGATAAACTATCATCGCCTAAGCTAGTCTATTTCCGTTTTGCAAGTAAATAGTTTTCAATATTTTGTTATTAATTAATTGAAGTTATGTTTTCATTGTAACTGTGTGTTTATGTTTATATCTATATTTCATTTCATTCCTTCATAAATATGGATCAATCCAAAAGAGTATATTTCCTTTATTTCATAAAATAGACTTTCATGCTTTCATTAGATAATATTTACATGATTTCTTAGAAGTAAATTTCACAATTCCGTAATTTAGATGTATATGATTTCCTAGAAAAAGTTTCTTTATTTCATAATCTAGAATTGTATGCTTTCTTGGAGTAAACATTTCATGGTTTCATAGATTATATGTGTATGTTTTTCTATATTAGTATTTCATTTCATGTCATTTTATTCACTTTCATAGAGTAGAAACTTCTTTCATTGCAATTTATTTCCATTAGAATTGAAAGCTAAACTCCTAGCATATACTGTATCGTATACTTCACAACTCTACGTACCTAGATTAATAATTTAACAAAAAGCAATTTAAAACACAATTGAATTTCCCAAAATATCTGCAATCCTTTTTCTGGTATTAATGCAAACTCCATGGTTTGTGGCTTCATAACAATGTGTTAACTTAGTTTGTGAGTTTTTCATTACCAAATCTCTACTAAGGATGAAGGACCCTCCTCTTTAGCAGGGATTGTTGTGACAATAATATAGTATAGTGGTGTGCTTACTTTCCTCTCAGGTATATTTCTATTGGGGCCTTCATTTTTGTGATGTTTTGTGGAGAAAGAAGCTAGTGACAAGTGGTAAGAATGGCAGTTGGGAAGTTGCAGAACTAATAGCCAAGGAAAGAAAAGAGATTGGCGTAAGATTAGTAGTGGCGGAGGAGTGGCGGGGAGAAGAAGAGACATCCAAGTAGGAAAAGAGAAAGAGCAGTCGAGGAATGAATATAACTAAGCATGGGAGAAGGAACTAGAAGTTTAGGTTGGTGTGTAGGAAAAGAAATAAGAAGATAAAAAGAAGAAAGGAGAACCAAGAAGGGGTTGGGTGTGGTTGTTCTTGGTAATACTATTCTTCCTATGTTGCAGATCTCTAGGAATAACTCTATGACTGTCTTCCTATAATATTGTATTTCGCCAGATAGCATTATGATGTTGAGGAATAGACTGTGAGCCTGATGTAATGTATTTATCTCTATCTTAATGAAGAAGATTGTTATGGGATCATAGCATATCCACTGTGTATTATTTTGGTTATTCAAAACTTTTATGTATGCACATGTTTAGGTAGCCTTTATGTTACATCATGTATAGACTGTTGTGATCTGATTAAATTGAATAATAATTTAATGTTCCTTGTTCTTCATTATTTGACATGGTTCTCCCTGATACCGAATTCCAGCCCTCATTTAACTAAGGTTGCATCACGCCTCGAGTGAGACTCCTTACCCTTCCCTGGTAAGTTGAAAATTTTGGCATTGTGCTAGACTACAACGAAGTCTTGTTGGCCCTTGCACCCAAATCCAAGGTATTAATCCTATTGTTATTTCTATGCCAACAATTTCACACTATTTCATTGTTACTGTCATATATCTTTGCTAATGTATTGTAGTTATTTATTTATTTCTTTGCAGAATAATTGATCTTAATTACTTCTATAATAGTATATGTCATGAATCAATCCATTTATTAATGTGGGCTATTTATTATTTTACTGAAAGAGCCTTTCAAATTTTTTAGATGCATTGTGTGTCTTTTACAGTGTGATTTCAGAGATTAATAAAGTGATGATTGTAGTGATTTCTCGACTAAGTGAGGTTTTGGTTGAATGTTTTCTACAATTATTTTCAAGAGTGTTGTTTCCTTTTTTGTAAGAATGATCTTAAGTAATTGAGTTCTTTAATTTTGCAAGTGTGTTTTCATTTCAGAACTGTGCAGAGTGCTTTTGATGTTGAAGTGTGACAATGATGATTTTGGTGTGCTAAGAGTGAGTAGTTACAACAACTTTATTTTGATTGTATGTCATGTTCACAAGAGTTTTGAATTAGAAAATGTCAATTAGCATTTTTAATTTCATATACTTTGTGTAATAACCTTGAAATACAAAGGCCTACTTCGGTTGATAATTTATGTACGAGTGCAATTAATTTATCCTAATTAAAAGACAATTAGTTTCCCAAGAATTGCGATGTGAAATGATGCATTGTTGTGTATGTTGTGTTATTGTATCTATCTTCATATAATTGAGTTTAGAAACATTTAAAATATAAATTTGTATCCCAGATAAATATTTGCATTCAAGTGTATTTCTAATATTGACAAATATTAAGAGCTAAAGATCTGGATTATCTTTTCATATATCTTTCAAAGAGGGATTGCCAGATGGAGATGGCGAGAGCGGCGATCCTCCTTCTAGGGTTTTTGTAAACCCTGCTATGGCAGAGTACTCCTGACCACAATCAGCTCTGGTAGAGCCTGGCTGTTCAACTATCTCCCATTTACTGCAGACGATCTTAAGTCCTATGATTCCACCTCAGGGGGAGGAGGTTGCGCCTCCCCCAAAGGATGACGGAAAGCAGCACCAAAATGAGGAAAACGACAATGCAAATGTGTAGACTGACATTAATACAGATACAAGCTCACATCAGGGCATTGCTCAGGGTAAAAAAGATCATCCCAAGGCTAGTTCATCGGCATGCAAGCCAGTAGTTGCTGTAAGGCCGAAAGTAGAGTTTCCAAGCCATCGAATCAATGCTAGGATACAATTCATGAAGGACCATGCGCTAATAGGCAAATTTATAGGGCTATGTCCAACTGAGAAGGCACTGAGAGGATGGATTGCCTCAAAATGGAGCCCAAAAGGTCACATTACGCTGCAACTAGGGCCTAAAGGCTTTTTTATAGCCATTTTTAACTATTTAGAGGATAGGAATAGGGTCCTAGACGGAGGGCCATACTTCTTCAACGCTGCGGGTTTGTATCTCAGAGGGTGGGTTGAACGCTTCAACCCTGACAAGGAAGATCTCAGCTGGGCTCCGGTCTGGATAAGGCTTTATTCGCTCCCTGTGGAGTATTGGGAGGAAGACTCATTACAAGAAATAGGAAATGCATTGGGAGAGTTTATCAAAGTAGCAGAGGAAACAAAAATCAACCGATACACCTCGTATGCTCGAATCTGCATCTACATGCACCTCAATCAAGCCCAGCCGGATGTAGTAAGTTTCTTTCATGATGATATTGAATGGATCCAGCCAATTGATTATGAGCATGTTCCATTTCAGTGTAGAAAATGTCACGATCTAGGCCATTTATTTAGAGACTGCCCTCAAAATCAAAAACCCTCTTCCCAGATGTCCTCGGACAAGACAGCTCTTAATGGATTCACCAAAGTGGCGAGCCGCAGAAGAAACCACAAGAAATCAGTTACCAATTCCAAGATCCATCTAGCTAACCCACCTAAACCCTCTACCAGCAACAGTTTTACAGCTTTGGCTAATGTAGATGATCTTGATTCTGAAGGCCCTTCCCTTCCTGAGAGGGAAATCAACAATGATAAACAGGAAGTGACGAAAGATCCCTCACTGCTCCCAGAAGATCCGCTGTTCAATAAGGCTATCTCCCACACTCAGTCCAAAACCCCTGTTGGAACCTTTCAAGGAATGGAAGTCGAAAATACTCCATTCAATCCCAGTTCAGCAGTAGAATCAAATAAAAAACTACAAGAATCTCAATACATGGAGGAAGAACCTGAAAGCATTGACATTGGAGAATTGGACATTCTAGGACTAGAGCAAGCATGCAAAACAAGAAGCTTTGACAAAATCCCAAAATGACAAGTAGACAACCTGGTAGCAGTCCTCTCGCGAACCCAAAAACATCACTCTCTTGGTGTTTAGATTGGGAGTACTTGGGATGGAAAGTTTATTGCCAAAGACAACAAAAAGTGTGGAAGGAAAACCGATCTCCAACGAACTATCAGAATAGTAGAAATTCTAATGGAGTTAGGCAGATATGCCAAGCTAACTAAATACTTCCCCAACTCTTCCCAATGAAGTTGGTCTCTTGGCATATTAGAGGGCTCAATAGCCCAAGGAAAGGCAGACTACTAAAAAACATGATCATGCAAGAAAAACCTCAAATTATATTCTTGCAGGAAACATAATGCAACTCAAACACTCTGGAAAAAATCGCAGCGAAAGCCTGGCCAGGTGGTTTAGTAACGGCTGTGGATGCTCATGGAGCTTCTGGCAACCTTGCAATTCTATGGGACGAGCGCATTCTTCGGCTCAACAATATACATGCAAATAAAAGCTTCATCCAAGCAATCTTTCACATAAATGGTACCAACATTTATGGGCACATGACTAATGTGTACTTTCCTTAGGAGACTACGAAAAAAATTGAAATCCTGAATACCCTTTCAGAGCTTAATAGAAATAGGCTACACCCTCTTTGGATTTCTGGAGGCGACTTCAACATGATTGCAAAGTTGGAGGAAAAAAAGGGCGGAAGACACATAGGAAGCAGAGAAGGGAATCATCTAAAAGATTTCATACAAAACAACTGGCTTATAGATATCCCCTCCAACAACGGTGTCTTCACATGGAACAACAAAAGAGAAGGACCGCATCAGATTTCCTCTCGCCTGGACAAATTTCTCCTATCAGACAATGCAATTCATTTGGGAGGAGAATTTATGGCTTCCATCCTGCCGTTATCAGGTTCTGATCACTGGCCTATTGCCCTTCAATGGAATCACCTTGGACATAACATTCGAAGGCCTTTTTGTTTTGAAGCCTTCTAGTTGTCTCATCCGAATTTTAATAACCTTGTCAACTCAGAATGGAGAAACTTCTCTCCTCCCAATGGCTCCAATATGTCTCAATTTCAGCAGAAGCTACAACACCTCAAAGGCAAAATCAAACATTGGAACCATACGTCTTTTGGCAACATTTTCCAAGCTCAAAACGCCCTCAATCATGAAATGAAGAATTTGCTGCAAAGGATCATAAATGAAGGGCGATCTGAAGACCTGTCAAAACAAGAACAAATTCTTGAATCACAAATTCTAGAAAGGGCTAAATAGGAAGAAACCCTTTGGAGACAAAAATCAAGAATAAAATGGCTGAAGGATGGAGAAAGAAACACAAAGTTCTTTCATAGAACTACTATTCAGCGCAGAATGAATAATAATATATCCCATATTTAGAATGAGCAAGGAGCAAAAATTGAAAACCATACAGGCATTGAAAATGAATTCCTCAACTACTTCAAGCAAGCACACCAAGAACCAAATATAGATAGACTGCCGACAATGGATTCAATTCTGAGCAACATTCCCAAATTAATATCAAAGGAGCATAATCAACTTCTTCTCAGACCTATGGACCTTCAGGAGGTAGAAGAGGCTGTGCATCAATTGAAAGTTGGAAAAGCGTCGGGTCCAGATGGATTCACCTCCAAATTTTTTCACCACTTCTGGGACCTGATTAAACTGGAGGTCTGGAAAGTGGTGGAGGAATCACGTATGTTAAGATGGATGTACCCTGGTCTAAATTCCACTTTCATTGCACTAATTCCAAAGGAGGCGGAGCCTAGTACTCTTGATAAACACAGACCTATTGCTCTATGCAACATAATTTATAAAATCGTTTCCAAGGTGATTGCTTCCCGATTGAAGTTATTGCTCCCTCTCATAATCTCGCCAGAGCAATTAGGTTATGTAGAAGGTAGGCAGATAACTGAGGGCATTATCCTAACTCACGAAATAATTCATTCGCTAAAGCTCTCCAAGAAACCAGGTATGCTGCTCAAAATAGATTTATCCAAGGCTTTTGACAGTTTAAGCTGGATTTACATTCGGAAAGTTCTAACAGCTTTTGGTTTTTCTCCTCCTTGGGTAAGGTGGGTTATGATTCTGTTATCTTCATCTTTCTTTTCTGTGTTAATCAATGGTATACCCTCACCTACCTTTCATCTCTCCAGGGGAATTAGGCAGGGAGATCCTCTCTCTCCCTTCCTCTTCGTTATCATGGCAGAGGGATTGGGTCGCAACATCAATTCAGCCCTTCAATCTCATATCCTCAAAGGCTTATCATTTTGAAACTCCCGTACTTTTTCCCACCAACAGTTTGTTGACAAAAACATGCTTTTCGGCCACCCCTCTATTCAGGAAGCCCGTCAACTCAAATCTCTTTTGTCGGACTTCTTCGAAGCCTCTGGAGCCAATGTTAATAAAATCAAGTCTCAAATATTCTTTTTCAACACCCCTGTAACAACTCAAGCAGCTATAGCATGTATTCTGGGTTTCACCATTGTGGCTCTACCCTCCAAATATTTAGGGGCGCCTCTAATAGCCTCGGCTCTCAAGCACTCCTCCTGGAAAATCCTTTTAGAAAAATTAGAAGCTCGTCTCTTCCTTTGGACTCATAGGTCTCTTAATATGGCCAGCAAATCAGTCCTCATAAAAGTTGTTCTTCATTCCATGCCGCTATACCTCTTCTCTATTCTGGTCGCCCCCAAATGGGTTCTCAAGGAAATCAAGAAACTCCAACATTCCTTCTTATGGGGAAGTTCTAGACCCACCCGTAAGTGGGCTCTTGTCAAATGGGATAAAGTCTGCCTTCCGAAATTCACTGGTGGCATTAGTTTGAAGGATCTGACTCACAGTAACGAAGCCATGGGAGAAAAAATTTGGTGGAGATGGCTCTCTGCGCCCTTCACCCCCTGGGCCTCTCTATGGACCACCAAATATGCAAGCAACAGTCCAATTGAAGAACGAATATGTATGTCAGAAGATAGCACTGGATCAATAATATGGAACTCAGCCAAACAACACAGGAACCTAATTCAACAACATAGCTTTTGGGAAATCAAGAATGACAACACAACTAGATTCTGGGAGGACTCTTGGCAGCAACTGCCAAAGCTCAAGAACCTTCTTTCTCACCTGCAGCTTCCAGAGCAGGATGTGCATGAATGAGACAGGGTCAATAACTTTTGGGAGCCCTCCTCCACACAGGACCACAGAATATGGATCGAGGCAAATCAGATCCTAAGGCATGGCACAGAACAGGCTCAGCAAGCTCGTTCTTCAGAACTACAAAAAAGGAAAATACTTTTTTCGGAGGAAATGGATATCCTTAGGTGGGGCTATGAGCAAAAAGGCACTTTCACCACAAAGGAAGCCTACAATATAATAATCAAGGAGCGTATAGTCAAAGATGGACTATGGAGCAAAGTTTGGGACCCCCCCAACTGGCCAAAAGTTTCCACCTTTCTTTAGCTCCTCTGTCAAAATAAAATCCTCACATGGGGTAATCTCAAGAAAAGGAATTATCATGGACCTTCTAGATTCCCCAACTGCAAGCAAGAAGAAGAATCAATTAAACATCTTATGCAATCTTGTTGCATAACACGTAAGCTATGGGAAAAAGTCAGCTTTCGCTACCAAAAAGAAGGCAGAGTGCAGGGAGATGTCACAGCTACAGTTCGCCATTGGAACAAAAAACCTTATCAAAGAAAACTTCTAAACACTTTGTGGATGCTTATTCCTGGACTCCTAATGTGGAACATCTGGAAGGAAAGGAATTGACGGGTATTTAAGGACCAATCTATGCCCACGGAAAATCTCTGGACCATCCTATGCCAAAATATCAAAGAATCCCTCTCCATCCGTTCCTGGTCATAGGATGATTTTCCTTCTCTTCCGCAAGAACAATCCATCTCGAAAAATTGGAAAATCCAACTGAATCAAGAGCTCATCTCCAAAGGAAGTCTATCCTCCCCATACCGTTTGCCCACAAAGTGGAACCCTCCTCCAATTAATATGATAAAGATAAATTTCGATGGAGCCTCAAAAGGAAATCCAGGTAATTCAGGCTTTGGAGAAATCTTTAGAAACCATCAAGGAGTTCCCCTTTTATCTTTTTTGGGTCAAAAGGGTGGGATACTAACAACTCAGCGGAATTGGAAGGCTTCTGGCAAGGTCTCATTATAGCTCAAGATAAAGGATTCTTTCCGCTAATCATAGAAGGGGATTCTCAGATTATTATAAATATGGTTTCAAAAATCATGCAAGGTACTCCCTCGCACAAGGTAAGTAAAAGCTAGCGAATGGAAAAAAGGATTGAACTCATTGATCTTTGGCTCTCTCGGCACAGGGCCATTTATATCAAGCATACCTGACGAGAAGGAAACAAAGTTGCAAACTTTCTTGCAAATCTTGGAGTGGAATGCAAGCTGGAACTTCATATAGGTTCATTCTCAAGTATTGCCTCGGCTTCCCAAATTATGAATTACAACAATATTATGAAGAATGACAAGCACCAGGTAGAAGACACTCATCCGGATGTGGGTGCATTAAAGCTCAATTTATGATGACTCTATGTCTTGGCGGCAGCTGGTACAACAGGTGGTAGAACAACACACCTACCCAAGCCCTCCCACTGATGGAAACGGTTCATGCTAAATCCAGGCAGATCATCTCTCATGCGGAATCGAATGTGTAGTGGGTTCGAGACATTTCACCCGGTTTTACTTTAATGGCTGCCTCGGCTCTCCCTGTCAATATCTACCCTTGGCCTCCCCCCATGCTACTACCTTCGGTTTTGCATTCTTGTAGTGCTACAAAGGTGGTGCTGCATGTCTGGTTCTTCAAGCGTTACAGGCACCCTCACACCGGCATCTGCTTTGTTTCATCCTGCTCTTCTTCCCCTCCCAGCTACCCTGTTACTTTGCCCATGGTGCATCGTCGTGGTAGCTGTCGCCGAGGTGGCGGTCATGGAGGCCGTGAGCACTCTCAGCCTGCTCCTCCGCCTGTCATTCCTCTGGTTTCGGCTTCCCCTACCTTAGAAACCAGCAGGCCACTCCCGCACAATTCCTTTCAAACACTCATTTCACATTTCACAGTTGCCTCAATCAACCTGTTCTCTCGGCTAGCATTACGGTAATATTCTCAGAGGAAGAAGCTCGGCCCATTGTTGCTGTGAACACCTCTTCAACTCAGTCTCCAAGAGATAGTGCAACAGGGGGTAGATGTGGGTTTCATATTCAACTGTGGCGATTTGCAGGCTGAAGGAAATGCCAGTGACATCTCCAAGCCTCCAGACGACAATCAACAGAACTTCCCAGTCTCTGCTCGACCGGCGGATGGCTCGGATAACATGCGACAGTTGGCAGCTCCTCCAGATGGCAGTGACTCAGCTCTTAAGGATAATGTGTGTTAGACTCTGTCTCATGTCAGAGATTGATTCTTCTTCAAAACAGGGTTTTGAAGAAGAAATCATTGAATTTGTTGTTTCAGATTATGTAATTTATTCTCTAGCTCTTCAAAAATCAGCAGCAACTTCAAACTCCTATCCCTGCACAAGCGCAATTCAACATCATCAGCAATCAGAGGCAAAAAGCTATTTGGAGAAGTCTCACTGGAGATCCCGAACACCTGTTTTGGAAATTGTCATAAATGAATTATCTTACAATGAGGAGTTGATTGGTCCATTTCTTCAGGCATTAACAGAACCCAAGTGGAAAATGGACATTATTTTGACCTATCTTTTGAAGTATTTCTCACGGTATATCACTAAGAGTGTGGGAACTGATATTAAAGCAACTGGCCTGTATTATGTTTTCTGAGTACATTTTGAGGAGAGACTAACCCATTGTTTACACAGAACTGAGCACTCTTCTTCCTTGATGACTGTGTGAGCTTTTCTTGTAGCAAAAAATTAAATTTCAGAGGACACATTCATTTGTTGGTTGTACATGTATTCTCAATCGAGTGGATCAATGTGACTTTAATGTAGCTGTAAAAAAGGCAGAAAGACAGAGGTCGATTTCCAGAACAATGTTATGAGGTTGTGATGAATGCTCTTCTATCATTGAAAGGTGAACCTGGTCAGAAAAGACTTCATAGAGAGTTTGGATCTCCTATCCGACATGTTGCAAGCCGGCAGCTTGACCAAGCATCTCAAGAGCGTTATAGTGTTCGATGGCCCGATCAAGCTTTTCATGAATATTGGTATCGAACAGTGATTGAACTTGGGCTTAAGAATGAACTGCTGGAGTTTGTGGGACTAGATCTGGTACCTTTCTTGCAGAGTGCAAGTCAGGAGCGATCAAAGTCTGGCAATTTAACAATCAAATCAACAATGCCTTCTACTCCTTCATCCATTACTCATACAGGACAAGCTTTGAATATTGAGCAAGCCAAATACCTGGAATTTCTTGCTCGTTACTATGTATACGAAAGGCAACATGTGCTTGCAGCACATGTACTCTTAAGGCTGTCAGAAAGGAGGTGAAATGTTAATACTAGAGCAAAGATATCAGTATCTCAGTAACGCTGTATTGCAAACAAAGAATGCGTGCAGTACCCATGCCACAGTAAAATCTATGGTTGACCATTGTGACAATGGATCGCTGGAGATATTGAAGGAAAACTTGCTGTACTCCGATTCCCAGATGAAAATTAAGGAAGAATTAGAGCGAATATCATTAAGGGTTGCTGGACTAAGTGACACCTCACCTTCAAATGACCTATTTCTTGCAAGGAACGTTGTAGCTAAAGATGCTCTTGCACAAAATGCAAAGGAAAAGGCTATAGAGATATCTCTAGAGCTAAAAAGTATTACACAACTGTATAATGAGTATGCAGTCCCTTTTGAGCTTTCAGGGTTTGAACTTTTCAGGTCTCGATAATTTCCGTTGCTGAAAGCTCCGAGTTTGAAACTTGGGTGGAATGGATTTCATAGCTGGCTAGCTGCAGTTGTACCACCATCGAAGGTTCTGCACCTTAGAAAATTGCCGTGGGCATGCACAAAGGAAGAGCTTATTGAACTGGGGAAGCCATTCGGGAAAATTGTCAACACCAAGGTCAATGTTGGATCGAATCGCAGCTAGGCATGAAATCGTCAACAACAAGAATTCCGGGGACGAAGCAAGCAATGTATTGCTGGTGAAAATTGAGGGTATAGAAGCTGGTGATGTCAGCATAGATGTTCTGCATTTGGTATTCTCAGCATTTGGTTTTGTACATAAAATTGCCACTTTGAAAAAAGTGTTGGTTTTCAGGCACTGGTGCAGTTTAGTGATTTAGATACAGTCGGTCTTCTTTCTGTTATACAAATCATGCACTGGATCAGTTCCTGGAATCGATTTATGATGTAGAAAACAATATTGTTAGGCTGGTGGAGGATCTAGGAATGAAATTATGGTGAAGCGTAGCTTGAAAGAGCTGAAACGCGGTATTATGTTCCAGACATGGACAAAGCCAATGGTTCTTACGGCATCTCTCTTCGCTTTGGCATTGGATTTGTATTGAAACATCATTCTATGGTTCTCTGGCTGCCATTCCTTTTGGCACTATGGTGGTAGTCGCTCTCAGTTTGTTTTAATTTACACAGGTTTGCAGGGTTCTCATTAGATGTATCGAGCTTCACTGTTAACACTAGAATTATTCCTTTGTAGGCATTTTGCAAATCAAATTTATTCATGTGTATTTCCGTCTCTATACTATTACTCTTCTGGATGGTAGTGCGAAGGTGTGTGCGTATGGTTCTGGACAGAGTGCGGCAACATTGAAGTCCTATGCTTGGCCCGAAAATGGAGTAGCGCCCCTCCTCTGCACAACTTTATAACAAGAAAGTCACTTTCAATGTAAACAGATGATGAGTTTCAGATCATGGGGAGCCTGAGACAGATGGGATTCCGTTCCATGATTTCCACCAGCGATTGATCCTTTGAAGATTTTGTGGGCGATGTGGCTCTTAGAAGACGGACTGTGAACTGTTGCCGATGCTACCATATACCATGTGGTTGGATGTGTTAAACGCTGGGTGCAACCAGCCAAACCTCTTTCAGTACAATTGTCATCATAAGGATAGGATTTTAGTTTAAAATTGTTTTATTAAAATGGTAAATGCAATGTGGAAAACCGAAACTTCAGTCAAGGCTATCTATCACAGCTAAAGAAAGCGATTTGATTTAAGATTTCGATCCTGATCTGCGCTCCAACATTCATCTTTAAATTGGCCAATTATCAAAAGATTTAGGGACACGGTTCTGTTTTAGAATCGATGAAAATGCTCTTTCCTATTTTTGTAATTGCAGTTGAAACAACACCTTTGCTGTTGGACCAATTCGTTTTTCTCTTAGTAGATTTTTATTTAATGTATTAAAAAATTCATTTGTGGAGAGATTTTTCTGAGTGAGTAGAAAATTCTGAGTGATGGAGGAGAACTGAGTTTCATTGTATAGTCTTTGACAGAGGGATTTTTAATGAAAATTTCATAGCTCTGACTTCTGATATTCCTGTGGTATGATAATTTAGCATATGTTTTTCTCTTGTTTCATATGTGTTATGTTTCATTTCACTACATGTTCATTTCTAACTGAAGAAATGAAGTGTTTAGGTAAGAATTCATGCCTGCCATGCTCTGCCTATAAGTTTGTTCATGTTCAATGTTACTCTAGGTTGAAATGTTCCTCTGCCTGTCCTTCGTGTGATGCTGTCTTCAGTTTGTATCTCTGAGTTTGGGTGAGGCACTTGGTGCGGTAAGCGTGGAATCCTCACCACTAAACATTCAAATCCTATTTGGTGATTGCTGGAGTATGCATTAGAAATCGTTTTGCATGATGTGCGTGATATGCGTGGACCTGATACGCGTATGCGTGGTCATGTTTTGTTAATGGATATGATATGCGTGGTTATTGTGGTGATAATACCTTAGATGCATGGAGATGTGCTGACCTTTTCATGCGTGGAGATGACATGGTATGCTTCTGATGCATGGAGAATTCAGAGACCGATGAAAGTGTAATTTACTGATTTCATGTCCTCGTGATGTACAGAAAAGAGAGGGCATTGGGGATTTTGGTGTCTTGAAGAATGCAATCGAATGAAAGCTAATAATTTTTCAGGCTTTAAAGATCCATTCCACACTTACATTTCTGTGTTTTTCTCCAAATTGTAAATATTACGTCGAACTAATTGACGTATGTGTTTTTGCCTCTGCAAATTGGGTGAAATTTCTGTGCACATTTTTCACTTTTGGTCGAGATTTTGTGCTTCTGTCCCTACAGTTGGGTCCGATTTGATTTTTGGTGCCATTTTTCCGAGGCGTTAAATAACTTTTATACAGGAGTATTTGCCAAGGTTGACCACTGTAAATTACAGTTCAAAGAATGCATTGACCTACATGGTCATGACCATGGTATTTATATATGAAGTTTATAGGGGATTTATATAAGATTTATATGGTGAAGTTTTATGAGATTTATATGGTGGATTCATATGAAACTTTTATGAGGTTTACGTGAGGTGGATTTATATAATGATGGATTTATATGGGTCACATTATGGATTTGAAATCTTTTGAGAATGCCCTTTTGAGTACAATTTTACAGTATATTGGCAGAAGTATTTTTTCTATCAACAGAAGTATTTTTTGTTATATTATGCATTGAAGAGGAAGAGGAAGATATTTCAGAGGCAGGGGGGGCAGACATTCTCAAGGAGGAAAGGCAGATTTGCATTGTATTCACTGCAAAATAAATGGATCACATGATGCTTCTACATGCAAGCTACCATGGGACAAAATTGAGCAGAAAAGAAACCAACAGAAAGGTAAAACTTATGATACAGACAAAGGTAAAGCACTTGAATCACCTCACTATGTTGTGGCACAATGTAACATTGGAGTACATGAATATTTATTTAATGCTTCACTTGCTTCCTAGAAAATGATTGGTTGCTTGATTCAGGAGCAACCTGTCACATGACTCAGAGAAAAGTTTTTTTTGAAGATTTCACTAACAATGTTGATGGAGCAGTATACTTTGCAGATCAATCAAAAATCAAGCCATCAGGGCTTGGCACAATCAGACTTAAACTGCCTGGTCTTTCAGACTTTCTTCTGGATCATGTTCTATATCTCCCACAGCTCAAGAGAAACTTGTTGTCCTTGGTCCACATCCGCCAGCAAGGTCACTCCATTCATATGTTTGATGGCAAGCTTGAGGTAAGAAAAGAATCTAACCACTCACTTGTCATGAGGGGAATAGAAGAAGAAATGATTTTCAAACTGCAAGGAACATTTGCTCATGCACAAAATTTCTCATATATTTCTCATCATGAAGAAGGTACACTTCCATCAAGTTTATTATGGCATGCTAGATTTGGACATTTAAACTATGACAGTCTCCGCTTATTGAAGAAAAATGGTGTTGTTGGTTTGCCTACAATTCCTAGGAAACATAAGCAATCTGATGCTTGCATTCTAGGAAAGCATAGAAAACAGTCTTTTCATGACTCACATTCAAGAGCATATAGGAAGCTTGAACTTATTCATTCATATTTATGTGGTCCAATGCCTATTTCTTCTACAAATGGAAATAAAGATATCATGACATTTATTGATGACTACACCAGAATTTGTTGGGTTTATTTATTGAAGAACAAATATGATGCTTTCCTAATGCTCTTCTATCATTGAAAGGTGAACCTGGTCAGAAAAGACTTCATAGAGAGTTTGGATCTCCTATCCGACATACTGCAAGCCGGCAGCTTGACCAAGCATCTCAAGAGTGTTATAGTGTTCGATGGCTCGATCAAGCTTTTCATGAATATTGGTATCGAACAGTGATTGAACTTGGGCTTAAGAATGAACTGCTGGAGTTTGTGGGACTAGATCTGGTACCTTTCTTGCAGAGTGCAAGTCGGGAGTGATCAAAGTCTGGCAATTTAACAATCAAATCAACAATGCCTTCTACTCCTTCATCCATTACTCATACAGGACAAGCTTTGAATCTTGAGCAAGCCAAATACCTAGAATTTCTTGCTCGTTACTATGTATACAAAAGGCAACATGTGCTTGCAGCACATGTACTCTTAAGGTTGTCAGAAAGGAGGTGAAATGTTAATACTAGAGCAAAGATATCAGTATCTCAGTAATGCTATATTGCAAACAAAGAATGCGTGCAGTACCCATGCCACAGTAAACTCTATGGTTGACCATTGTGACAATGGATTGCTGGAGATATTGAAGGAAAACTTGCTGTACTCCGATTCCCAGATGAAAATTAAGGAAGAATTAGAGCGAATATCATTAAGGGTTGCGGGACTAAGTGACACCTCACCTTCAAATGACCTATTTCTTGCAAGGAATGTTGTAGCTAAAGATGCTCTTGCACAAAATGCAAAGGAAAAGGCTATAGAGATATCTCTAGAGCTAAAAAGTATTACACAGCTGTATAATGAGTATGCAGTCCCTTTTGAGCTTTCAGGGTTTGAACTTTTCAAGTCTCGATAATTTTCGTTGCTGAAAGCTCCGAGTTTGAAACTTGGGTGGAATGGATTCCATAGCTAGCTAGCCGCAGTTCCGGTACACTCAACCACCATCGAAGGTTCTGCACCTTAGAAAATTGCCGTGGGAATGCACAAAGGAAGAGCTTATTGAACTGGGGAAGCCGTTCGGGAAAATTGTCAACACCAAGGTCAATGTTGGATCGAATCGCAACTAGGCATGAAATCGTCAACAGCAAGAATTCCGGGGACGAAGCAAGCAATGTATTGCTGGTGAAAATTGAGAGTATAGAAGCTGGTGATGTCAGCATAGATGTTCTGCATTTGGTATTCTCAGCATTTGGTTTTGTACATAAAATTGCCACTTTGAAAAAAGTGTTGGTTTTCAGGCACTGGTGCAGTTTAGTGATTTAGATACAGTCGGTCTTCTTTCTGTTATACAAATCATGCACTGGATCAGTTCCTGGAATCGATTTATGCTGTAGAAAACAATATTGTTAGGCTGGTGGAGGGTCTAGGAATGAAATTATGGTGAAGCGTAGCTTGAAAGAGCTGAAACGCGGTATTAGGTTCCAGACATGGACAAAGCCAATGGTTCTTATGGCATCTCTCTTCGCTTTGGCATTGGATTTGTATTGAAACATCATTCTATGGTTCCCTGGCTGCCATTCCTTTTGGCACTGTGGTGGTAGTCGCTCTCAGTTTGTTTTAATTTACACAGGGTTGCAGGGTTCTCATTAGATGTATCGAGCTTCACTGTTAACACTAGAATTATTCCTTTGTAGGCATTCTGCAAATCAAATTTATTCATGTGTATTTCCGTCTCTATACTATTACTCTTCTGGATGGTAGTATGAAGGTGTGTGTGTATGGTTCTGGACAGAGTGCGGCAACATTGAAGTCCTATGCTTGGCTCGAAAATGGAGTAGCGCCCCTCCTCTGCACATCTCTATAACAAGAAAGTCACTTTCAATGTAAACAGATGATGAGTTTCAGATCATGGGGAGCCTGAGACAGACGGGATTCCATTCCATGATTTCCACCAGCGATTGATCCTTTGAAGATTTTGTGGGCGATGTGGCTCTTAGAAGACGGACTGTGAATTGTTGCCGATGCTACCATATAGCATGTGGTTGGATGTGTTAAACGCTGGGTGCAACCACGCAAACCTCTTTCAGTACAATTGTCATCATAAGGATAGGATTTTAGTTTAAAGTTGTTTTATTAAAATGGTAAATGCAATGTGGCAAACCGAAACTTCAGTCAAGGCTATCTATCATAGCTAAAGAAAGCGATTTGATTTAAGATTTCAATCCTGATCTGTGCTCCAGCATTCATCTTTAAATTGGCCAATTATCAAAAGATTTAGGGACACGGTTCTATTTTAGAATGGATGAAAGTGCTCTTTCCTATTTTTGTAATTGCAGTTGAAACAACACCTTTGCTGTTGGACCGATTCGTTTTTCTCTTAGCAGATTTTTATTTAATGTATTAAAAAATTCATTTGTGGAGAGATTTTTCTGAGTGAGTAGAAAATTCTGAGTGATGGAGGAGAACTGAGTTTCATTGTACAGTCTTTGACAGAGGGATTTTTTATGAAAATTTCATAGCTCTGACTTCTGAGATTCCTGTGGTACGATAATTTAGCATATGTTTTTCTCTTGTTTCATATGTGTTATGTTTCATTTCACTACATGATCATTTCTAACTGAACAAATGAAGTGTTTAGGTAAGAATTCATGCCTGCCATGCTCCACCTATAAGTTTGTTCATGTTCAATGTTTTCTTCTGTTTGACAAGGATTCAAAGTTATTGTTTGCCCTTGTCAGCTCCTCACCAATCTTGCCATCTCATTTAGTCTCAATTTGATGCTAAATTTCTTGCCTACCTTGCCTTAGTCGATAACCTGTGTTGTTCATTATATTTCCCTGTTTCAAGCTGTGATTTTGCTCATGCAG
This sequence comes from Pinus taeda, assembly GCA_000404065.3. NCBI lineage: Eukaryota > Viridiplantae > Streptophyta > Pinopsida > Pinales > Pinaceae > Pinus > Pinus taeda. The sequence goes on from APFE030333891.1 coordinate 59,082, forward strand.
CCCAGAAAAACCCCGTTATTTAATTAAAAACCCCAAATCAAATCTTTCTAATCAGTTTACTAGCCTAATATCAGTGTTACCTTGTTGGTCATCTCCCTAATTGAATATTCTACGAGATAGACCGGAGAGAGCCTTTTCCTGCCCCATAGGGCTAGCTATGAGGCTGAATGGTTTGATGTAGCTTTGATATTTGCCTTTCTCAGCCTGAGGTGAAATGTCAAACGCTAACAATGTGGACGACACGTGGATGGGCTATCCTTGCCCTGTGGAGGAGGAAATTCCGGAACATGATTCTGTTGTTTGAAGACTCCTGGGTTATGTCTTCTTCTTTGGTCCTCTCTCTCTTCTTCACTCCATTTTGTAATGCCTATATGGCTTCTGTCAACGTATTTCTGCATCAGGCATGTAGTTCTGCTATAGTTTTAATTTTTTGGCTTTGTAATTTTTCTCATGAATATCTGGGCAGTTCAGATAGTATGGTCATAGTTTATAATCTGTATTTTTCTGAGATCTATCATTCTAACCTATTCTCTCTATATATCCCTGGGCTTTGGTATCTGGTAAATCACAATTTTAGGACTGTTTGCTTGTCCTGTTGGACTGTCCTGAACCTCCTCTAAGGTCTCGACCGCATTGTAACTATATTTTTACTTTTATTAATAGAATTAGTATTTACTTAAAAAAAAAAATATTGACAAATATTTAATATGCCCTACCTTTTCTTTCTCTAGAAAAGATATCTTGGGGAATAACCTACGCACTTTGCCTCTTTTCCAATACCATACCTGGTGTAAACCCTATATTCTTCAAGGTATAAGGGCAAGACAAAAACAAGGCTTAAAGGAATTAAAATAGTATATTAATCATGAAATCAACATGCAACTTGTAGGAATTGAACCTAGGATGAGAGGACAATGCTCCACTCTACCTGGGCTAGAGCTAATTGACCAAGTAAAACTAACCTTATATTCCATTTATTTACTTAAAATGTTTAACATAGGGTTGTCATGAGTATATGTTCATTACTCTTTAGGTTGATCCTACTATTGCGCAAAGACATATCCATGACATTCCTCGATCAATATTGGGGTTAAAAGAACAATTTTGTGGCCCTAAATTTCTCCAATATACTTATGGATCAATTAATGATTGTTACAAACTAATTAGGAAAGAAATTAAATACACAAAATATTGCAAAAACACAAACACTGAAAACACATAAAGCAAGAGAGACACATATATACATGGTTCATCCAATTTGGGCTATGTCCACAGAGAAATAATCGGTTTTTCCTTTTATATCATCCAACAAAATGAAGACATACAACCTACAACAGATTCACTATAATTTCCTCTTCTCCCTCACATAGTCTCCTCTCTCTTTCTCGCTCATAATAATCATACACAACCACAATAAAATTCCCTCATATAAACCGAGGGTTGCCTTCTAGGGAACAAAACCTAAATTAATGTTACTTCTATCGCCAGATCATTCACCTAATGAATGACCCATATTGACTACAAAATTGCAATATTTTTCAAGGAAAATTTTCATCTATTTTTAGCTTTGGGGGTGCTGCCATCGAACCCCTACTAGGGGGGGCCTCATAAAAGTCATCATCACCCCTCCTGGACCCCCTTGATGGAAATTGAATGGGCGATGTTTCTGCCACGTTAGGAACATGTACCCAATGCAGCTGAAACAAAAGACCTCTAAAAAATCAGGAAGATAATCAAGCTCCACACCCAACAATGCTCTCTTACTATCTCATTTGCTCTAGTAAATTTTTGGGTCATTAGATTCGTAGGTTGATATTTATCAATATAGTATTGAATTTTTGTCTATCCATTTAGTTTATAGCATTGGTCAATTAATTTTGAAAAACTTTGATACCAAATGTTTTTAAATACTAATGGGCTCATATCCTAAATGGGTGTTGTAATTTGACCTTGTTTAGAATATTAGCTTTTTACACAGTAATATAGCATACAAACTTGGTGGATCAAATTAGTGCATTATCACTAAATGTTTGTGTTTGTATTCAATAGATACACAATGCACTTTTCCTCCCCTCCACTTGGTTATGCAGAAGACATGTCTAGTGTGTGAATCAGAGCCCCAATGTCCTAAAATAAAAATGGTGTTTCACGTAGGATCATTTCATTGGATTCCATTTTTTTCTACTGAAGGTAGCTAGAACTTCACCAAAGGTTATAGTTGTGAGTATTTCCGTAGATAATTCTCTAAGTTTTACAATTGATCAAGTAGTCGAACTCAAATAGATTTTAGAGGTTTATTTTGGTTTTCAACTAGCTTTTCACCTTTTAGTAGTCTTTCCTTGAGATTACTAGTGCCAAACGAGATCCAATCCAATCAAAAAATTTTGTTGCTAGTTTTTGGACCAGATCACATTATCACACATCTTAAGGCCTAAAAAAAACACCTAGGTTGGGAGTCAATGGGCCCAAACCTTCTAAAGGGCACTTGAAAAACTATCATCGAGTAATGAAGAAAATGAGTGTAGGAGTCGGGATGATTGTTGGAAGGATTTACCATTGGAAAATTTAACTATTTTTGGTATTCATTGTCAATGTATTCAAGTCATTATATATATCCTATGTTACAAGAAAAAGAAGAAAGAAAAGTATTATTTTAAGCATGGGTTTCATGCTCCATTTCAATGATCATCTAGGTCAAGCATGTTCTTCATGCTTCTAGGGATTGTCATGTCAAAAGAATATTTTTCTTGGGTCAAAATATCCTTTATCATTTGTATAAGACCCTATTGGGAAAGTTGTAACATGTAAAAGATATTATTTTGATTCTAGAAAGTCCTTATGAGCCTCTTATCACAAGTCAAACCTACCAATGACAAGTCAACCTAGAAGAGGCTATTTGACCACCTTAAATTGGTATATATATAGGAAAATTGACCTCATTTAGCACCAATTTGATCGTCTCAAAAGAGAAGTTTGGTCTAAAGCAAGAAACATTAAGGAAGCTAGAACGAAGGTCGAGGAAACAAGGAGAAATCATGAAGAAGAAAAATTGTTTGTTTTTGGGCTTTATTCTCTCACATGTGTGAAGGAATTAGGGTTTCTGCAGCTATTAGAAGGCTAAATATTGCAGGTCAAACTTGTAGACTTGAATTTGGGGGTCAAAGTTGAAGCTAGAAGTTGGTTAGAGAAGAATTGACCTTTGTTGACTTGGGTAATATTTGACCTAATTGAAATGGATTCTTGGAAGGTTGACTTGGTGCTTGGAGGAGGACTTGGTCTATGGTTTTGGGTCCTTTTTTTTTTATTTGAAGCTAATTTTATAAGAAGAGAAGTGATTCTTTCTGGTTTTCCCCTTGGAGGGGTTTTGCCATAGTTTGGAGCCTACTTCTTGTGTCCATTGCCTTTACTGCTTTTTTCTCTTGATAATTTTTTTATGAAAATATCTAATAAAGAAACATAAGAAGATAAATAAAGTTCATAAGCAATTATTAAGGTTAAGGATAATTTTATTAATAGATTCCCTACTACATTCTACAACATGGAACCAAAGCTAAGGTGAATAAATAGAAGATAGTTGGAAGAAAATCTTGTTAACATTATTTTTAAAAGGACACACGGAAAGAAGAAGAAGACATATTGACCTAAAATGAAGGCTACTACATCAAATATTTCATCATCTCAAGAAGTATCTCTTGACACCTAATCCTCATGATTGGGTGAATTTTTTAAATAATTAAATGAGGAATGTGAACAATCATTAGAAGATGAACTGAACAGTCACTCCCTATTGTATATAACAAAGACATACCTGATGGAATAACACAAATCAGTTTTTCTGACGAATGGAGTTACTGCTTGGCTTGACATGGCATCAGAGCCAACTCCTTTTTAGCTTTCATGCTCCTTGTAACTCCTCTATCTGTCTGCCATATTCCTTACCTGCGCTCTCTGTCTGCCTATCTGCCATATTCCTTTTATACAGACCTACAAACGCTCCTCTGCCTGACACTTCCAACGCTGTCCAAGCTGTCTAAACGGTCATACCTGAATGAATCACTACTCTAGGTTGAAATGTTCCTCTGCCTGTCCTTCGTGTGATGCTGTCTTCAGTTTGTATCTCTGAGTTTGGGTGAGGCACTTGGTGCGGTAAGCGTGGAATCCTCACCACTAAACATTCAAATCCTATTTGGTGATTGCTGGAGTATGCATTAGAAATCGTTTTGCATGATGTGCGTGATATGCGTGGACCTGATACGCGTATGCGTGGTCATGTTTTGTTAATGGATATGATATGCGTGGTTATTGTGGTGATAATACCTTAGATGCATGGAGATGTGCTGACCTTTTCATGCGTGGAGATGACATGGTATGCTTCTGATGCATGGAGAATTCAGAGACCGATGAAAGTGTAATTTACTGATTTCATGTCCTCGTGATGTACAGAAAAGAGAGGGCATTGGGGATTTTGGTGTCTTGAAGAATGCAATCGAATGAAAGCTAATAATTTTTCAGGCTTTAAAGATCCATTCCACACTTACATTTCTGTGTTTTTCTCCAAATTGTAAATATTACGTCGAACTAATTGACGTATGTGTTTTTGCCTCTGCAAATTGGGTGAAATTTCTGTGCACATTTTTCACTTTTGGTCGAGATTTTGTGCTTCTGTCCCTACAGTTGGGTCCGATTTGATTTTTGGTGCCATTTTTCCGAGGCGTTAAATAACTTTTATACAGGAGTATTTGCCAAGGTTGACCACTGTAAATTACAGTTCAAAGAATGCATTGACCTACATGGTCATGACCATGGTATTTATATATGAAGTTTATAGGGGATTTATATAAGATTTATATGGTGAAGTTTTATGAGATTTATATGGTGGATTCATATGAAACTTTTATGAGGTTTACGTGAGGTGGATTTATATAATGATGGATTTATATGGGTCACATTATGGATTTGAAATCTTTTGAGAATGCCCTTTTGAGTACAATTTTACAGTATATTGGCAGAAGTATTTTTTCTATCAACAGAAGTATTTTTTGTTATATTATGCATTGAAGAGGAAGAGGAAGATATTTCAGAGGCAGGGGGGGCAGACATTCTCAAGGAGGAAAGGCAGATTTGCATTGTATTCACTGCAAAATAAATGGATCACATGATGCTTCTACATGCAAGCTACCATGGGACAAAATTGAGCAGAAAAGAAACCAACAGAAAGGTAAAACTTATGATACAGACAAAGGTAAAGCACTTGAATCACCTCACTATGTTGTGGCACAATGTAACATTGGAGTACATGAATATTTATTTAATGCTTCACTTGCTTCCTAGAAAATGATTGGTTGCTTGATTCAGGAGCAACCTGTCACATGACTCAGAGAAAAGTTTTTTTTGAAGATTTCACTAACAATGTTGATGGAGCAGTATACTTTGCAGATCAATCAAAAATCAAGCCATCAGGGCTTGGCACAATCAGACTTAAACTGCCTGGTCTTTCAGACTTTCTTCTGGATCATGTTCTATATCTCCCACAGCTCAAGAGAAACTTGTTGTCCTTGGTCCACATCCGCCGGCAAGGTCACTCCATTCATATGTTTGATGGCAAGCTTGAGGTAAGAAAAGAATCTGACCACTCACTTGTCATGAGGGGAATAGAAGAAGAAAGGCTTCTCAAACTGCAAGGAACATCTGCTCATGCACAACATTTCTCATACAATTCTCATCATGAAGAAGGTACACTTCCATCA
>APFE030333891.1:66637-89568 GCA_000404065.3 Pinus taeda
CCCAGCCTGAAGGATTTGCTGTGAAAGGACATGAACATAAAATATGCAAACTTGTGAAGTCCTTGTATGGCCTCAAACAAGCACCGTGAGCCTGGTATAAAAAACTAACTGAGCATCTTCTGAAACTCAATTTCAATCATTTTGATCTTGATGATGCAACTTTATTTGTCAAGAAAGTTAAAAAAACAATTGTATATCTTGTGGTATATGTATATGATCTTTTAATGACAGGGAACAATGAAAGCTACATTGCATCCATAAAGAAGGAATTTGGGAAAAGTTTAGAAATGAATGATTTGGGCTATGTTCATTACTATCTTGGCATTGAAGTAACCCAACATCCAAAGTCCATATTTCTTTCTCCAAATAAATACATTGGAGATTTGTTCAACAAGTTTGGCATGACAGAGTGCAATCCTCTTACTACTCTAATGGAACAAAACTTAAAGCTCACATCTATTGAAGGAAAGGAATTTGAGGATGAAACAAAGTATAGACAGCTTGTAGGAAGTCTCAATGACCTAACTACTACTAGACCAGACATTTCATTTGATGTTGGAATCCTCTCTAGGTTTATGCAAAAGCCTTGTGAGGGACATTGGTCTGCCGCAAAAAGAGTTCTAAATTACTTGAAGGGAATTCAAGACTTTGGAATCAAGTACACATAGGTGGATGACTTCAGCCTAATTAGATACTCTGGTTCAGACTTCGATGGAGACAGAGAAACTGGGGTATCTACTTCAAGATATGCTATGAGTCTTGGATCAGGAGCTATCTCCTGGAGATCACGCAAACAATCAGTTCCAACAGATTCCACAATAGAAGTAGAATATGTGGCAGCAGCTGAAGCAACAAAAGAAATTGTGTGGCTCAGGAAAATTCTTGAAGATTTGCAGGTAAAACAAGTACAATCAACTCCACTCATGATTGACAGCACCTCTGCAATAAAGTTTCCCAAGAACCCAAAGTTCCATGATCGAACGAAGCACATCAATACTAAATATCATCTGATCTGACATCATGTTGAAGCCAAAACAATCCATCTCCGTCATTGTTCCACAAATGAGCAAATTGCAGACATCTTCACCAAAGCGCTTGGAAGAGAAAAGCTTGAAAGATTCAGAATGATGCTTGGACTCAACAACATCCCTTCAGATTAAGGGGGGGAAACGTTGACACCTAATCCTCATGATTGGGTGAATTTATGTAAATAATTAAATTAGGATGTGAACAATCATAAGGAGATGAACTGAACAGTCACTCCCTATTGTATATAACAAAGACATACCTAATGGAATAACACGAATCAGTTTTTCTGACGAATGGAGTTACTGCCTGGCCTGACAGTATCAAAATCTCATTGAAGGAAGGAAGAATAAGATGTTGTTGAATTCTCTCTAGTTCCCTTCATCGTCTTGAAGAAAAGGAAGCATTAAAAGGATCTTTGGATCATCTTCTTCTCATTTAATTTATTTGAAGACACTATTTTTGAAGAAGTAATCACTCTAGGGCATCTTTGAAATCTCCTTGAAGGTCTTGAAAACATCAAGATAGTTGGAGACATCTTCAAAGGAAAGAACTCTTGGTTGACAAGTAAGTGTCATTTTGTCTTCTACATCTCAATATACAAATCATATGGCTACATTTTGCAAGGAAAGCAACAAGCTCATTGGATCAATAAACTTCCTAGCATGGAAGAAGAGGATTGACTTGGCACTCACAAAAAATGGGGTGATGGAATATGTTCTTGATGAATTTGTTGAACCAGACAAAGAGAAGACTCAAGAGCTATAAAAATACAAGAAGGGAGAAGTGAGGGCACAAATAATTATTTTTGAATCCATTAAGGATCATCTTGTTCCCTTTGTTTTTGATTTGAAGACATCGAAGGCTATGTATGACAAGTTGGTAAAGTTGTACTCTATAAGTACATCAGGTCAAAATATTTCCTTGAGGAATCAACTATATATAATAAGGAAATAAAAGGATGAATACTTGACCACTTATCTCATGAAGATCTCATAAATAAGGAACCATTTGCAAGGGCTTGGGGAAATTATTTCCGACTCTGAAATGGCCATTTGTGTATTAAATTCTTTTCCAGATGATTAGAGAAGTTTTGCAACTAGTATCTACTCTAAGAAAGATACTACACCTTTTGATGGGCTATGGGCTCAGTGAATCTTGAAGGATCTAAAATAAAGGCAAAGGATGACACTAAATCAAATGAAAAGTCTCAAGCCTTTATTGCAAGGTCCATAAAGATTATTAAAGGGAAGTTTGGAAAATACAAAAGAAAGTTAGATATGTCCAAGATTAAATGCTTTGGATGCAATGAGTATGGACACTTTAAGAGGTATTTTCCTAGCAACATTAACAATAAAAGAAAAGAAATAATTGAAGTTCACATATATAAAGAAAAGGGAGAACCTAAGAAGAATCCAAAAGGATAATATCCCAAGGATCTTTACTATTAAAGGAAGCTCCATCCCTACATGGTTCTTTATGCAATTTATCTTTATTTTATTAAGTAGAAAGTAGAGTAGTATGCATTATTGCATTCTCTATAAGAGTCTTGGTTTTGTAAAAGCATGGCATCATAGATAGAAGAATATTATAGTAGAGGAATTAGAATCTTTGTAATCATTTTTCTTTGAAAAGTCATATAGTTATCAAAGAATGAGAAGATTGAACCATATTGCATATTATAGTCCATCCAAGCATTTTATAACATTTTTTTAGAAGTAGTCATTTTGCAAGAAGGATAATTATGTTGGCATTATGACACATATTTGGCGCTATGACATAGGTGTTGTCTTTGATGGCAACTCACTCAGATGACAAATCTCGGTTAAGGCTCATAGAATGAAGAAAGAGAGGTATACGCAGGTTCCCCATTGACCAAGTCGTGTGTACACAGGGGTTCACAGACCAAAAGGTGCGTATAGCGTACACACAGACTTTCACGGAAGGAAATGCGCGTACATGTTGGAAAACTTGGTTTGGTACATGGTATTGTGATCCATGGTATTGGTCCAAGGTATCTTGTCCGAAGTGTTTACCCCGGGTATTTGGTCCAAGGTATTGATTCTAAGTGGTTTTGGACCATGGTATTCAGTAAGGCCTAAGACTATAAAAGGAGGAGAAGATCATTAGGCAAAGGCACTCATACATTGAATATCTAATGAAGAGCAAGATCTAGAATATAGGTTATTGGGTTATGGTGCACAGCTGTATCTGAATCAAGGATAAACTTGAGCACTTAATGAAGGATAATTTCTATTGATGGGTCAAGATCTTAAGGCTTGGAAAGAAGTATCTTTGAGTGGTTTTGATCTTTTATCTGAATAATTGGTGCATGTCGTAATATATAAATATGATGATTTGGGTATAACTAATGCTTGAATATTGTAAGGTTAAATCATCATTTACAGATCTGTACGCAGGTTCATTATAGCAAAGGTGCATATACATGCTGGTTCGACATTTCGAAAAGGTGTATATATAGGTTTTCCTTGATACAAGTGCGTATGCACACAGGTTTGACACATTCAATTAGTGTACACCTCATAAAATATGCTTTAGCTACTTCTATTGATTATTGCAGTGTTTTGGTTTCTAGCTTGGGTTCTGGTTACTATTACAATATTCTGGTCACAGCATTCTAAGAAGTGATTTTTTGATTTAGTTTTGGTTGGTGAAAAGGAAATTTGTTGATGTAGATATATTTGATGTTTTTGATGGATCCAGTCTGAAAATTTATGAAACGTGGTCCCTGAAAGAAAAGAGAAGGTTGTAGCCTTCTATAGGTAGACGCCTGCGTACTGGTATAAGACTACACCAATACAAAAATTGTAAAAAGAAGTTCCTTATTAAAAGGAAGATAAAGACGATTGCAGCAGGTGGTTTTCACCCACATTAGGTTTCCACCTTATATCTTGTGTTTATGTGTGTGATTATCTATTTTGTTTTTACTGCTCCTGGTTGCTATTTATATGGTTCTGATGCACAGATTAAAGATTAACATATGAAGAATTAACTAAATTATAAGTTTACAAGGTATACGCTAGTTCCCTTACATATAGTTGCATATACACGCAAGTTTCATTAACTGAAGTAGCGTATATGAATATGAATATGGAAACGAAATATTATTGACTTGTTAATACTGATTCACCCCCCCTTCTCAGTATTATTTCCAACAATTGGTATCAGAGCAGGTCCTTCAGAAGAAGTTTGATCCCTTGAAGGAAGATCTATCATCATGAGTAACTACGAAAGAGAGGGATCCATTAGACCACCAATCTTTGATGGGAGCAACTTCATTTATTAGAAGGTAAGGAGTACAACCTATCTTCAATCTCTTGGAACAGATGTCTGGGAAATCATGGAAGGAGGGTATACATTTCCATCAGCAATTCCTACAGATACGGCAGGAAAGAAGCAATATGAAACCAATGCCAAGGCTATCAATACATTATTAGGGATTCTTTCACAATCAGAATTTGTCAAAGTTATGCAGCTCAAAACCACCAAAGAAATATGGGACAAGATCATTCTAAGCTATGAGGGAGACAATCAGGTAAAACGTGCAAAACTGCAATCTCTCAGAATTCAATATGAAACTCTCAAAATGCACAATGATGAAAGTATCACTAGTTACTTCTTATGCATAGATGATATTTTTAATTGCATGAAGAACTTGGGTGAAGAGATAAAATAAGTTACTTTAGTTGAAAAATTTTTAAGATACTTGTCCACTAAGTTTGAATTAAAAGTATCTGCCATAGAAGAAAAGCAGGATCTTCAGACTATTACTATGATAGAACTGCACAGAATCTTAACTGCCTTCGAAATGAGAAAAGGAGGTCCATCAGATATGAGAGAAGTCACATTCAAAGCTTCAGGAAGAGAAGAATTCCATGAATTAGGACATATTTCAGAAGGAGAAGAAGAAGCAAACTTTGTCAAGAACCTTCAATGGGGTTCCGGGAGATTTAGAGGTAAACTACCTTTCAAATGTTTTTCTTGTGGAAGAGTCAGTCATTATGTTGCCAAATGTCCTCATAAAGATAAGCTTGATAAAGGTAAGGAATCAAAAAAATGGAATAGAAAACAAAGTGTAAGTAAGAAGAGCTACTATACTCATGAAGATAGTGATGGTTTATCAAATAGTGATGAAGATGAAAATAATAATGACTATAGACTGCTAATGGCTTTTGAAGATGATGATTTCTTGGATGCTTTAGATGAAGATAACCTTTATGAAGAAATCTCTAGACTTAAATTCTGTTTAGAAGAAAAGAATATGATTATAGATACTCTGACATTCCAGCTTGCTGAAAGAGAAAAACACAATGAAAATCTAGAATGTGAAATTGTGGGTCTAAGAAAAGATATTGAGAAAACAAAAGCTCTCAATATCAGATTTGTTAAAGGAAAAAAACTTTAGATGAAATTATCAAAGTGCAGCACTCTCCTCTAATAAATACAGGTCTTGGATATACTAAAGTAGCATCTCAAGCACAGGAGCCGTCTACCTCCACTAAAAGCTATCTTGATGTAGCAAAAAGAAGTGAACAATTTGACAATCGTCAACAAAGGCATAAAGAAGATCACCAGGTAAATTGGGTTCAATCTACTTCAAGGATGAATAGAAGTTACAACCAACCTCAGGTAAATCATACTCAATTTTCTTCAAGAATGAATGTCAATGGAAACTACAATCACCAGGTCGGTAGATTCAATAATCACAGGAACTTCTTTAATGGCCAATGTTTTTCATGTCATAACTTTGGACACAAAGCTGCTCAATGTGTTGCCTACAATACCATCATGATTAGAGAAGCACGAAATCAAATAAACATGACAGGGATCATGAAAAGGACCTACAATAAATTTTCGCTTCTTGAAAATGAAATAGAATGCTCTATCTATAACAACTTCGGTCATGAAGATTCTGAAATTAGGAGTAAATTTTAGGAAACATCTCAGAACGAGCAAACTTCATTGAGTCCCAAAATATGGAGGAAGAAAGAACCACAAATAGAAAGATGTGGTATAGCCTTGTATGCAGAAGGAAAAAAAAAATCAGTGGTACATCGACGGTGGATGCTTGAAACACATGACAAGTGATAAAGAAAAACTTCAGTCATACAATGACTTAGAAAAGGAAAAGAAGGTCTCATTTGGAAATGACACTCCTGCTGTCATAAAAGGTAAAGGTTTTGTTCTCTTAAAGGAAAAGGTTAAATTTGGAAATGTTATGTATGTTTATGGTCTAAAGCATAACCTATTGAGTGTCAGTCAAATTTGTGATCAAGGAAATGAAGTAGTATTTCGATCAAATGGATGTGTTGTTCGTGAGCTTGATATAGGAGAAACCGTGATCAAAGGCATAAGAACTCCAAAAAAATTATACATACTCAAGGGAGGACAACAACAATTCTATCTAAGAAAAAATGATGAACATTGGTTATGGCACAGAAGATTGGGGCATCAAAGTTTCCCACAAATAAGGAAAGCATGCAAATTCTAGGCTATTTGTGATCCTCCTAATATCACCATTCCAAAAAATACAATATGCAAATCATGTCAATTTGGTAAGCAAACCAGAGCACATTTCCCTGAGAAGGAAGGATCAGCTAGTAGGCCTCTTGAACTTGTTCATACTAATTTGTGTGGTCCATCAAGGAAAAAGTCACCTCGTGGAGAAGAATACTTTATATTGTTCATTGACGATTTTTGTAGAATGTGTTGGATCGGACTTCTAAAGCATAAAGATGAAGAATTTGAAAAGTTCAAAGCCTTCAAAGCTTTGGTTGAAAATGAATCAGATCACAAAATCAAATGCCTCAGATCTGATCGAGGAGGGGAATTTACCTTAGATGAATTCTTTGACTTTTGTGAAGAACATGGATTAAAAAGAGAATTCTCCACCACAAGGACTCCTCAGCAAAATGGAGTGGTAGAAAGGGTGAACATAACTGTTCAACAAATGGTTCATGCCATGCTAGATGAGTCTGGAACTCCTGCAGCCTTCTGGGGTGAAGCTGCATTTGTTGCCATCACTATTCTCAACAAAACAAACATTCGAGTAAACAACACTCAAACTCCACATGAACTCTGGTATGGTAAGAGTCCTACTGTAAAATACTTCAAAGTTTTTGGAAGCAATTGTTACATCAAAAGGACTGATGAAAAACTTGGCAAGTTTGATCCTAGAGCATATGGAGGCATTCTCCTTAGTTACTCTTCCCGAAGTAAAGGATATAAGTGTTATAATAAAAGACTTGGAAAAATTGTTGAAAGTATTGATGTTGTGGTTGATGAAGCAGGCAAAAATCCAAAGCAGGTAAAAACCGAAGATTGTGGAGAAGATAAGGATTATCCTTCCTCATCAAATCAGACTAATTTCGAAGAAGAAGAAACCAATGAAGCATCAGAAGAACATATAATGGTAGAAGAAAAGAATCCATCTAGGTATGTTCAGAAAAATCATCCAGAGACTCAAATCTTAGGGCAGAAAGAGGCAAGTGCGCAGACAAGAAGAACTATTACAGAAGCTTCAAGCTATCTAGCATTGCTTTCCTCCATTGAGCCTCAAAATGTAAATGAACCATGCAAAGATGAATGTTGGGTCAAGGCCATGAATGAAGAACTTGAGCAAATCGAAAAGAATAATACTTGGGAACTAGTTCCTAGACCTCATGATAAGAATATCATAGGAACCAAATGGATATTCAAAAACAAGTTGAATGAAAATGGAGAAGTCATTAGAAACAAGGCCAGACTTGTTTGTAAAGGATATTCTCAACAAGAAGGTATAGATTATGAAGAAACTTTTGCACCTGTTGTGAGACTCGAAGCCATAAGAATGTTCCTTGCTCTTTCTAGTTTTCAGAAATTCAAAGTATACCAAATGGATGTAAAATTTACCTTTCTTAATGGAGACTTAGAAGAAGAAGTATATATTGAGCAACCAGACATATTCGTCCTTGGAAATAATCCAAAACTTGTATGCATATTCAGAAAGGCTCTCTATGGTCTAAAACAAGCCTCAAGGGCCTGGTATTACCATCTTGACAAATACTTCCATCAACAAGGTTTTTCAAAAGGATCAGCTGATAGCAATCTATATACAAAGATTGATAATGATAAATTGCTAATACTTGTTGTGTATGTTGATGATATCATTTTTGGTAGCAATGAAGAAGCCATGAGTCAAAACTTTGCTTTGGTAATGCAAAAAGAATTTGAAATGTCCCTGCTTGGTGAGCTCACATATTTTCTTGGTTTACAAGTTCAACAAAATAAAGATGGTACTTTTTTATCACAAACCAAGTACCTCAAGCAGATCTTGAAAAAATATGGCATGGAAGGTTCTAAACCTGTATGTACCCCTATGGTAATAGGATGCAATCTCAGCTCAAATGATGAATCAACAACAATACATCAACCAACCTACAGATCCATGATTGGCAGTCTGCTTTATCTAACAGGTACCGACCAGACATCATGCATGTAGTGGGAATAGTTGGAAGATTCCAGGCAAATCCAAAGGAATCACACCTTTAGGAAGTCAAAAGGATTTTCAAATATCTTCAAGGAACTCAGAATTTTGGTTTATGGTATCCTAGGGATACAGATCTTACGCTTCATGCATATACAGATGCAGATTGGGCAGGAAGTGTAGATGACAGAAAAAGCACTAGTGGTGGTGCATTCTATATGGGTTCCATATTAGTATCTTGGTTCATCAAGAAACAAAATTCAATTGCATTATCTACAACTGAAGCAGAATATGTGGCTGCTGCATCTTGCTGCACACAACTCCTTTGGATGATGCAAGAATTGCAAGACATTCAGATCACATGTACTCCACCCATCTCCATTCTATGTGATAATACAAGTGCAATTCGTATTTCAAAGAATCCAGTCATGCATTTCAATACCAAGCACATACCTATCAAATATCATTTTCTCTATGAACAAGTGCTTGAACAAAAGGTCAAATTGGAGTATGTTCCCTCCAAAGAATAGGTTGTTGATATATTCACCAAACCACTGCCCAAAGAGACATTTGAATATCTGAGACAGAAGCTAGGAGTAGTTGATGCATCATCTTGTTGTTGAAACTTAGATATTTTAGAGAAAAATGGTTATACATAAGTTTCGTGAAGCGTATCCACGTACATACGCCGGTTGCTGTGGATACAGTCCCGTATATGTTGGTTTGAAGAAAAATAGTGGGCTAGACTCAGGACCAAAAGAGTCTGATATGGGTCTGACAGTGATTATCTGGCACAAGTTCAGGGGGAGCAAATAATTCTAATATTGTTGGCATTATCTTAGAAGATATTGGTACAAATTCACAGTTGTTTTTCATTCAGGTGTAATAGGTGCAGAGGTAGATCATGGTTGCTAGTCTGTATGGTGATTGACAGATGCTACTGATGATAGTTGTTGATAACTATCAGTCTTGTTTTAGATATTTTGTCTCTATGTTATGTATATCTTTTATTATCAAGGTCATGAAATGACCTATTTTGTTTCCCCACTATGCATGGGATGGATGATGTAATGTTCTTGTTTTGTCATGTCTAAACATTTGGTATATCCCCACTTGGTTGGGTGGATGAGTCAATCTTGGTATATCCCCACTTGGTTGGGAGATGGATGTATGTATGAGTCTTTGGTGATAGGAAGGTCATTTATGATGTATAAAGTCATGTTCTTCTAGTAGAACATCTTTTTGCAGACCTTTCTTACATTTAGGGGGAGCATGGACAACACTCTTCACTATATTAGAGAATTCAACATGTACTCAAGGGGAGCATAACCCTTTGCCCTTGATGAAAAAGGCGGAGAGTGACTTAGGGTTGCCATCATGTCCAAAGGGGGAGATTGTTGGCATTATGACACAGATTTGGCACTATGACACAAGTGTTTTCCTTGATGGCAACTCACTTAGATGACAGATCTAAGTTCAGGCTCATAGAATGAAAAAAGAGAGGTATACGCAATTTACCCATTGACCAAGCCGTGTGTGCACACGAGTTCACAGACCAAAAGGCGCATATAGTGTAGACACGCACTTTCACAGAAAGAAAGGCGCGTACATGTTGGAAAACTTGGTTTGGTCCGTGGTATTTGGTCCATGGTATTGTGATCCATGGTATTGGTCCAAGGTATCTTGTCTGAAGTGTTGATCCTAGGTATTTGGTCCAAGGTATTGATTATAAGTGGCTTTGGACCATGGTATTGAGTAAGACCTAAGACTAAAAGGAGGATAATATCATTAGGCAAAGGGACTCATGAATTGAATATCTAAGGAAGAGTAAGATCTTGAATACAGGTTATTGGGTTATGGTGCACAGTTGGATCTGAATCTAGGATGAACTTGAGTGCTTGATGAAGGATAAGTTTTATTGATGGGTCAAGATATTAAGGCTTGAAGAGAAATATCTTTGTGTGGTTTTGATCTTTTATTTGAATAATTAGTGCATGTCGTAATCTATAAATATGATGATCCGGGTATAACTGATGTTTGAATAATTGTAAAGGTTAAATCATCATTTACAGATTTGTACGCAGGTTCATTATAGCAAAGGTGTGTATACACGTTGGTTCAACATTTCAAAAAGGCGTATACGCAGGTTTTCCTTGATACAAGTGTGTATGCATGCAAGTTTGACACATTCAATTAGCGTACACCTCATAAAATATGCTTTAGCTACTTCTATTTGTTGTTGCGGTGTTTTGGGTTTTGGCTTGGATTGTAGTTACTATTACAGTATTCTAGTCACAACATTCTAAGGAGTGATTGTTTGATTCAGTTTTGGTTGGTGCAAAGGAAATTGGTTGATGCAGATATATTTAATGTTTTTGATGGATCCAGTATGAAAATTTATGAAATGTGGTCCTTGAAAGAAAAGATAAGGTTGTAGTCTTCTGTAGGCTAGCACCTATGTACTAGTAAACACATCACTTAGTACAAGAGCTAGGGGATTGTAGCTCCCTTCCAGGAGAAGCTCGAGAATGAGAGAAGGTTGTAGCCTTCTGTAGGTAGAAGCCTGCGTACTGGTATAAGACTGCACCAATACAAATTTGTAAAAAGAAGTTTCTTATTAAAAGGAAGATAGAGACGATTGCAGCAGGTGGTTTTCACCCACATTGGGTTTCCACCTTATATATTGTGTTCATGTGTGTGATTGTCTATTATGTTTTTACTTCTCCTGGTTACTATTTATATGGTTATGATGCACAGATTAAAGATCAACATATGAAGAATTAACTAAATTATAAGTTTACAGGGTATATGTTAGTTGCCTCACATACAGTTGCGTATACATGCAAGTTTCATTAACTGAAGTAGCGTATATGAATCTGAATATGGAAATGAAATAATATGACTTGCTAATATTGATTCAACCCCCCCCCCCCCCCCCCCCCCTCTCATATTATTTCCAACAAATTAGACATCCTACTATGAGAATTATCATTTAGGAAGGTTCTTGGAAGAAGCATTATGATTGGAATATATTCCATCTAGTATAGAAACAATTCTCTTGAGGGATGAAGGAATGCAAATGGTCAAGTTGCAGTGTAAAGGGAATAATGAAATTATTTCTACTCCTAGGAAAAGAGACCTATCTTCAATGGGTATAAGAAGCAAGCTCGTTCAAGAAAGGATCGCTAAATGGTTGTATGGAAGCAAAGGTAAGGTTTTAAGTAACTCTTCTTTGGGGTAAGGTTCATATCTACAAGAATCATGCAAAAAGAGTTTGTTGTGAGAATGTGCTTGGTAATTATTCCATGTGGTTACTCAATGCTTGAAAGAAGAAGTCTGGTATTCTTTGGAATGGCTAAAGATCAATACTATCTCACAAAGTAGAATGGCATAAATACAATGATATTGGTCCACATCAATTATGGTCTCCAAAAGATAGATAGAGAGTTAATAATGAAAACTCCAAGGAAGATATTGTAGCTTGAAAATCAATTTTATCCATGGGCACCTTGATTAAAATGGATGCATGGAGAATGATTCTTGTACAATGTGGAGATGGATCATACAAAAGAATGTTGGCCTAAAAGGACTCAAGTAAGTAAATACTTTGATGAAAGGGCCATCATGATAAGGTAAATATGATATTTAATATTTTGGTATCATTTATCTAGCTGACATATTGTTTTTCTACCTAGAAGTATATTGCAGAAATATATAATGGCAATTGAGGTAAGTTCAACTGTTGGTATTTAACTTGATTCAAAGAACATATGGGTTGAGCAATTGGTTTTAGTAATCCTTAAAGGACTGTGCAGTCAATATGTATGCATCATCATATTGGGATTGAAAGGTACAAATATAAGAAGTTAACCTAATTTTCATGGTTCTATTGCAATGAATATCACTTTCATGTTCAGAGGGAGCTATGACTAGCTTGAAGTTTGATAAGGCTCAATATAATGCCTTCATTGATGATAACTAGAGGAAAGTGATATGTAAGATTGATGGCATGAATCCTATCGCAAGATTAATGGAATAAGATGGATCCATATTATTGAGGAAGAAAGAAGCTCAATATGGTGAGATATAAATGAAAGAACGAGACATGTAACTATCTCCATAAAGAACTGATAGTTGATACATTTATGAAGACAAGTTAAACAACTTGTAGTTATGACTTCCCAAATTAAAAGGAAGTTAATAATTTCCTCTATGTTTGAGAGGGGGTAAAGGAGTCTCCTTGAATGCTTGAAAAAGGAGCATGGATCTATTCCCTAATCAAGAAGGAATGAGGATCTCCTCTGTGGTTTAGAGGAGTGATGATGGACATCACATTTGTATTATTTTCTTCATGTGTCATGCACTACGCGGACTAACAACCATACG
Source organism: Pinus taeda (assembly GCA_000404065.3). Classification (NCBI taxonomy): domain Eukaryota; kingdom Viridiplantae; phylum Streptophyta; class Pinopsida; order Pinales; family Pinaceae; genus Pinus; species Pinus taeda. The sequence goes on from APFE030333891.1 coordinate 79,536, forward strand.
TCTAAGTGAAGGCCATCGAGAGAAAATGGTGGATGGAGGATTCGATAAGCATATGATATTAATACTCCTTGTGGATAAATGTTATCACCTAAAAAATTATCACCTAGCCATTTCTAACTAGGTGGATTGAAATACACCATGCAGGATTAATTTTAACATAGTAAAATCACTTTCACAATAGGAAATAATTTAGTAAGCCATTTTTATTAAATTATTTCTTATTAAAATAATAATAAAAAATAAAATTAAAACCCGTGAGAGTAATTGAATAAATCATTATTTATTTAATTTTCTTCAGAAATAATTATTAAAACTTTATTTGATAATTATTTCTTAACACATTTGATTAAATTGCCTTGGAATAATTAAATAAATAATTATTTATTTATTTTTCCTTACTCTTATTTTTGGAATAATTGTTAAACCATTATTTAATAATTATTTCAAATTCTCATTTTTCTAAATCCTTTCAAAGTGATTAATAAATCATTTTATTTGTTAACTATTTAAACCATTTTCTAAATAAAGATATTTGACCATTTTTAATATATTTTCCCTCTCCAAAAAATATAATAAAGTATCCATAATAGTTATTTATTGATTTGGTCAATAATATATTTTTATTTTCCAATTTCTAATTTAGCCCAATACTTTGTTATAAATAAGAGGCTTTTCCATTCATTCTTGACCACGATCACTATCATTGTCACCACTATCGTCTTCTCACATTTGAGCTCCCACTTGAGTTCTATCTTGATTTTGGGTTTTTTACATATTGAGAGAGAGAAACAAATTGTTGAAGCACAAGGAAATCAAATGACCCATCACAGGAAGGGGGATTTGTAAACCCTTGTTATAAACCTCCTTCACTAGGATGTTTCTAATAAAAATATTATTCATTCAAAGTCTTCTTCTATTGGGTTATTGCGTCAATTGTTTCTTGTTTTACTATGTTCTGGATTGCATATGATCTTTTTGCTGCATTGTTTTCTTATTTTTTCATTTCGGATCTGAAGTGTAAACAACCATATCTTTTTGTTATGGTTACTTGTCACCAGTGACTTAAGTGAAGTGTTTTTGTTACACCTTTTTGAAATATTTACATTAATAAATGGAAACTCCATTGGTGTAGTAATTTAGATCCTTGGTGACTGTCATTTAAATGTTCTTGAGTGTTTTTCCAACTATTTTTAGCCTCTCAATTTCTATTTTTAGATCCATTTTGTTTTTCTGGAAAAAAAATTAGTTTATGTTGGTTTTCTGCATCTTTATGTAGGTCACAAGTACCAACCAAGCAGGAGAAGGAAAAATCAGGGTGAAATTTATCAAGCGAGAGTTGTGGGAGAAAAACACACTTTTTGACCCTTTATCTATGTTCTAGAATGCACCTTTTGGCCATTTTCTACATTCCAATGCACATTTTTAGGTCAAAATTTGCATTTTATCATTTTTTAGAAAAAAATCGGAAATTTTTCAGATTTGCCAACTGTGTTGCGTGTGTACTTTGAAGGGTTTCTATTCTTTCCTAAGCCACCCATAAGCATATATTCTCTTAGTAATTTCTCATTGGGGAAGGAAAAATCCCCCTAAGGTTTAGAGTACACCTCCATCATTTAGGAAGAGATTTGATGAGTTGAGGAGTCTAGGGTACAACACTTTCAACCTCTGATTTCTAGGGTTTTTTCCACTGTTTTACGGCCCTCTTGGATAGGTTTATTCATCATTTTAAACCCTTTATATTTTATTTTTTCCTCCCCCCTTAGGATTCCCTTGAGTGTCCTAGGTTCTTGGAGCTTCTTACCTATCCTTTGCAATATTTTTCACCTCTAATTTTTGTTTGTTTGTCTGCATCATTTACAACAGATTAGTGCCTTTAAATCACAATAGACATTAGATCCTTTGGACATTTATGTTTCTTTGATTAACTTTTTCACCACTTATTTTTTAACTACTTGATAGCCTTCTTGGGTGGGGGTTTGTGTGCTTGGATTTGATGTTCATTTTACTGTCCATTTTCAACATTATTTACAATTTTCAATAGCACATGGCATCATAAAACATGCTCAATTAACTCATCCACTTGACACATCATTTTCACACATACACACCCTAAGTGAATGTGAGCTTGGTTAACACTACCAAGCCAAGACTTGAAACACTACACCTTAATAATTCAACAAACATAGATTAAGCCCACTTGGGCACAAGGGCCAAACAATATGTGTAGTTTGGTGTAGGATTAATGGGATAGATTTCCAATAACACCCATCGATCATTTACATTGAGACATAGAAGTTGACATATTAGGGAGCTTAAAATCCTTCACCATCCTATGGTCCAAAGCCAGAGTGGATCAGAAACCCAATTCAGAGGGGGTTAGGCTAGGTCATTGTGTGAGCGGTTCTCCTTGAGGCTACCCAACCCACAGTAAGGATTATCATATAGTGGTTGATCACCAAGAAGCTAAAGGAAAACCGTAGTGAAAAATCAAAGGAAAACACCCTATAGGACTGGTTAAGGGCGATAGTTGGTTCTCTACCCCATCTTTCTCTAAATAGCTCTCTTTGCAAGGATCAGATTCTGTCAAGTAAGAAGTATTTTGGAAGGCCGTCTAAAATAGTAGAATTAGGACTTGTTTGAGGATTTTGATCACCTATAGGCTAGAGGTAATTTTTCTTTGATCATACATGTTTGCTTGAATTAGAGTATCATATTAATATATTTAGTTTACACTTGGCACCACAACACTAGGTGTTTTCTTATTGTTTGTTGCTCTTTTTCTCCTATCATCCTCTTTTAGTCTATCGAGTCATCTTTCCCTTGACATCATTACACCCCCTAGGTGTTTGTCGTGGAGAATTCATGGCATTTTCTCCTAGTTTCCTTTAGGACATCTTACTCCTCCCTATCGAGTTAGAGCTCATCCTCCTAATCCTCCATTGAGTCCTCATTTTAACTCTGCTTATTTTTATTCTTCCAATTCTTCCTTGATTATGTGTCTTCTCAACCCCATATCACCACCATGTCAGGCACCAATTTGGGTGTCGGAAACCAAGGTGGTAACCGAGGTAACCCCACAAGAAGAACCTTTACCAGTATGGTCACTAGTCCTCCATTTCTTCCATTTATGGTTGGTTTGAGCCTCCCTAATTTCATCCATCTCATTAATGATCCTCTTCTCCATGACCCGAATTGGCCTGCTATTCCTACCAAACTTCTTTCCAACATCCCCAAGTTTGAAGGTAATCCTAGAGAAGATCCTACAGATCATGTTTACTCATTTCATATGTGGTGTTCATCTAATTGCATCATTGAAGACTCCATTTTTCTTCATATTTTCCAACTCACCCTTACTGGAGCTGCTACCAAGTGGTATGTGCACCAACCGCATGCCTCCAATTCCACCTTCATGACTCTAGCCAAAGATTTTATGTCATACTTCCAGTTACCCCTCTAGATGTGACACTGGTACCAAACTCTTGACCTCTTTCCATCAAACTTCTGCCAGCTGTTAGGTTCCTATACCAATAGGAGTCCTAATTTTGAATGACTAAGGTTAAGACTTGTAATATTGTACATACCTCTACTTTCTACCAATGTTTTCCATATTAAAAAATTTAAAAATGTAAAGAGGGTATGTCCTAAAATAAAAATCAAAGGATAAAAAGAATGAGAAAATGTCAAAAAATGAAAATATATAAACCCCAAAACACAAAAAGAGACCATGAAAGTGAGAAAGTCTAAATGCCACTACTATTTACTTTTATGCGTAGTAATGATTGTGTGCAGCTTGTTATTCATGCCACAATCCATAGTAATAAAAATGTTTAATATTGATTATATCATTCTTTGAATTTTATGTTTATATTTAGACAATAAAATCTGACCAAACAGTTTAATCTTGGCAAATCGTTATAGGTAGAGAAAATAAAAGGAGCTCATCAGTTTAATCTGAGCCCTTGGATGATATAATGTAATAAATAGACAAATTTTTTTATTAAAGAAAAGATAGAATAATGGTTTGCTAGCCTAAATGCACCCAAATAAATGAAGAAAAAATGTGAGAATAGGTAAATCGATAAGTAGAAGAAAGGTTGTTGAAGTATAAAGCTAATTGGATCAAAATACATGCATCATGCTTAGATTCATATTTCAATAGGTATGATAAATTATGGAAGCAAAAACAAATGTTTGCAAGTTAATGTGATTAACTCCCCGTCATTCATTTTTCCCCTTACTTACTAATTTTCTATCCACAAGTATGCTCTAGCACTTTAAATCCTTCAAGTCAAAGAGGCTCAGAGCATTTCTCTGACTTTTGGTGGGACCAAACCCTTGGCTTAATGACTTAAGGACATCAAGTGATAGAATCCCCTTCATGAAACTCATCTCCCCCTCATTACCCTAATAAAACCCCTTTTCCTAAGGTTAAAAATCTTTTGGCTAGGAAAAGTAAAAACAACTCCATGTTAAATCCCTTTTCATTCAAAAAACCCACAAAAGCATCTTATCCTAAGTATTGAGTATATGTAAATAAAGTGCACAAATATTACATTTACATTTATACTTAAATATATACCCACTCTTCTCATCACATTCCATATTAATTTTTAATTTAATTATATAAATTCTGGATATACCTATCCCCGTATATTAAATAAATCCCTTAAATAAATATCCCAACCCTTAGTTTTGATAAAAACTACACAGTTTACCCCTTATCTCGACAAAATAAATAAAACCTGTCATTAAACCCTGCCCGATCAACTAAGCCCATGATTAAGTCTTAAATTCATCACAAACCATTGGGGATTAAAGCCTTGGGCCCCCTAAAACCCATGCTCTTATCAGTCGCGCACCTCCCTTGCCCAACTACCATCCGATCATCTCCTCCTTCATCCAACAGTGCACAGCCATATCGGCCATGCCTAATGGCTGACCGTTACCCGCCCGATAAAGTGGTTTTCTCTAACCCCCCGAATTCTACGTGACACACTTTGGAGTAGATCGGGTGACCCCTCCTCAATACCACCTTCGCTATGAAAGTGGTGTGATGGTTTGGGAAACTACCTCCCCGCTCAACTCACCAAACCATCTATTGTTCATTTGAAATCACCCGCCAAAAAATAACCATTGCTCCATAAAAAGGTTGAGAAGCCCTTTTTCACCTTTTTCGCTCAATTTCTCTATGAACCTCTACGAACCAGTGTGATTCCTGCAAACGCTAAATCACCATTTGAACTTCGAATTCACTCCTAAAGAAAGTTACAAAGACCATAGTTGACCTCCCAGTCCATACCAGATTCATTCGAACCTCTACAACTGCCATGAACTCTAAATTTGCAGATAATTCACCCAATTCCAGGTATTTCACCACAAATTACCACTCGTTCTTTCAAATTTGGAAGCATTCAACCTTGTACAATGTTTTAATTAAGTAAAATTAATTAAAAAATACTCTAAATTTGAAAACCCGTGGCCAAACCCTCTGAAAGTTTCAAGTTTCTGTTAAATACCCCTAATTAAACCTGTAAAGGCAAATTTAAATCCACAAGAACTAAATTATGGCTGCCCCTGTTTCCTTGGACATTAGACCTGTCAAAACTCCCCATTTGGACCTCGACCACCTTCCCTTGGCTGATAGGGATTTCCAAATTAAGGATACATCTACCCAGACCCTCCGGCTTAAAATCCATTGTTTAAGTAGGGACACATACCTCAACCATGCTAATGATATTGGCCTTTGGGAGTCAAGTTTGCCCAAATACTAGTTCCCAGAGGTACATGTTTTCCCTGAAATTGTCCACCAGTGCCATGCCTGTTACATTCCTGGTCTGAGAGCTATTATGTCCCCTGACCAAAAGATTCTGTTCACCATTACAACTGATTCCATTAATGAAATATTGCAAATCCAACCAGGTCAAAACCTAACCCCACTCTCCATTGGGGATTTTCTAGACCAGTACTCCAAGTTGAGTCTATCCTGGTTAGCCCAAATATTCCAAACATTCATTGTAGAAGAGTGGTATATTCCCAAAGATCCCCCTCCATATGTTTCTGCCATGTTCTCCAAAAAGGGAAAACAAATCATCACCATGATATCATGTGTTCTTGGCTGCACCACTGATGAATTTGTTAATGAACTTATTCGGGCCTTCATGTCAATTTATACCCCAGGACAACCTCCTGCTGTTTTGTACAATTATGCTGAGTTCACAGCTGAGAGAATGCATGAATAGTTCATCAGGTTGCACAACGAGAGAGTGTTTAAATACTCATGTTTCCTTTACCATATGTTCCTATACTATCAATTAGACAGATTTCCTTTTTCCCTTCAGAAGCTGGAGACCAAAGGCCAACCCAGGTCTATCATTTTTTGGACCCCACTATTCCATAAGTTTCAGTCACCATATACCTATTCAGATTTCATATATTCTTTTGTTCATCTAGTCATGACTATGCTGACAGGAATCCCTCCACCCAGGATAAGTCTAGAGATCAAAAGGGTCCTTCAGTTGTCTAAACAAAGCAAAGTGGGAGATTGGTACCTTTACCAAAACCACATAGAGATAAGAATTTATGGTTGCCAGCTTGCACCATATAAACTACCCAAATACCTCCCCATGAGGTTATTTTCTCTAGAGTACTATAGATAAATAATGAACTCTAATGAGATAAGTTTTGTCTTGGCCAAGAAAAGATCACAATTCAAAGTAAAAAAACAGTTAGGCCCCTTCATCTGAAATTCTAGAGAGGCAGGAGAGGAGGCAGACCAAATTTTGCAACAAATGAAGTTCCAAAAGAGTTTCATGTGGAGGTATGACCCTCAAGAATTTGTGACTAGATTGAGAAAGAAGGTCAAGTTGGGACCTTATATTCGCCACCTCATACCAGAAATAAAAAGATATGCCAATCAATCTGAGTGGGTGGAAAATACTCTTGTAGATAGAGACATTGCAAAGGTAGATGTAGATAATACCTTATGTGACTTAGAAAGACAGCTTGATGAGAGCTTGTTTCTGTAGGTACCTAAACAGCAAGAAGTAGCCATGAGCACCCCTCCTATCATGCATACTCCTTAGAATGAGGGAAAGAACCCCAAAAGGACTAGGGAGGAACCCTCAAGTTCAGGAATGGGCACATCGAATATACAATATGAGACCAATTAGAGCAAAAGGCCTAGGCTAAATCATGTTTCAGAATAGGAAGACACAGAAAGCTCAGTAGAAATAACTTATACTGAGCTAGACAGAAGTAAAGGCACAGATCCATCTAAGGAAACACAGGGACCATCCACATCGCAGACCTAGATTTCAGGAAGGCAGCTAAGTGTAGAAGTATCCTCATTTAGTAGGCTTGCTGATAAGGATAAGGATATAAAAGATAGATATAAAGAGATCAATATGAGAAATGAGAAACTGAAGGTACATACTTATGCTCAGTATCTCAAACTCACACCTACTAATCAAACAAGGTTGATGTCAGCTTTTGACCTCAAGGAGGGAAAACTACATATGCCCTTCATAAAACCAATTGCACAACAGCCAAGGAAATCAATAGATTACAAGAGAATTGATTTTGAAGTGATGGCAAGGGATATTCATCCCATAGACGAAATTGAGTTTCATAAATAGGCTAGAGAAATGATTTACTCCACCCTTACAAGTAAAGCCATAGTTGCCCATCAACTGCAGAATTCATTGACCAACATCTTAGCTCAATATCAATTAGAGAAGGCCTCCTCGTAGGCCAAGGATACTAGAATTAAGTCTTTGGAAGACTTAGTGATTGAATTGAAACATGATCCCAAATATATCAAAGCCACTAAACATCTGATAAAGAACAAAAATGATGACAGTGCTACACTGAAAAATAATTGAAGATACCTCAGCTGCAGCATCCCCAAACACTAGAAGTTTTGGAGAACCAGACTAGACATGAAGAATTGATGGACCTAGTCCTGAAATTGAATGATCAATAAAGGGAGAGAGAGAAGGAATTAGACACTTTAATTCAATTGAAGCAAAGTGTTATGAAACCAACTCACAAAAAGATAGAAAAGATATTTGAACGCCTTAGAATTCAGCCTCTGCGAGGGGGCAACCTCCTTTACATTACACAAATGAACAATTCTTGGATGATACAAATGAAAAGACCTCCTTTCTATGTATAGGATTCTAAGGGGTCATAATATAATCAGAGCCAACATAACAATAATAATGTAAGGGCACAATAATAACAATAGTGGGCTTCTAAGGGCACAATAGTAACAATATGGGCACTACATGGGTACATCAATATAATAAGGGGGTTGTACTAATAACAATAAGGGGTTACACTAGTAGTATAGGTGCCTAACATGCCCCTCTCCTTCAAAAAGTCTTGTCCTCAACGCTTGAGTAGTTCTTGATGCTTCTGTATAAAATTCTTTTCCTCCCATGTGGAATCTTCAGTGGGTGAGTTCTTCCACTTGATGAGATACTCTGAAATTGATTGATTTCGTAGCTGTTGGGTTTTTGTTTCTGTGACTGCTCCAGGTTCCAATATGATTTTTCCTTCCTCTTCAATTTCTGGCAATATTGTTTGAATTGTTATCTTTTGCAACTTTCAAATAAGTGGCCATACTTCTTCATCCTTCTTCCATTCATCCCTTGCTTCATTTACCCAATCTGGTTGGATAATAGAAATGGCACACAACAATGCTTCCACATCCTCATCCTTTCTTGAGAGTGCATCTGCCACTGCATTTTGCTTCCCTTTTTTATAGATGATTTCAAAGTCATAACCCAACATCTTTGTGACCCACTTTTGTTGCTCTTCAGAGGATAATCTTTGTTCTAAAACATATTTAAGGCTATCATGACCTGTTTTTACCTTGAAGTGTCTTCCCATTAGGTAGGGTCACCATTTCTTAAGTGCATGGAGTATTGCCAACATTTCCTTCTCATAAATAGCTTTGTGTAAAAACTTTCCCTTGATTGGACGACTTTCAAAAGCAATGGGTCTTTTATTTTGCATTAAAATAGCACCAATTCCATTTCCCGAAGCATCGCATTCCACAATAAAAGTTTTTTTTAAGTCTGGTGTAGCTAAGACCGGTGCTTGGCACATTGCCTATTTAAGATGTTCGAAGGCCTTTGTTGCTTCCGGAGTCCATGAAAATTCATCTTTCTTCAATAATGTTGTTAGAGGTGCTGCTATTCTCCCATAATTCTTAACAAACATGCGATAATACCTTGTCAACCCGAGAAATCCTCGCAGATGCTTTATGGATGTGGGAATTTTCCATTCCTTAATGGCTTTAATTTTGCTAGGGTCTACCTTAACTCCTTCATGAGATACAATATGACCCAAATATTCCACCTCCTGGACTCCAAAGAAACATTTGGATCTTTTTGCATATAATTGTTTCTCCTCCAATAGTTGTAGCACCCTGTCAACATGTTCAACATGATCCTTCCAAGACTTGCTGTAGATTAGTATATCATCAAAAAATACTAACACAAATTTTCTAAGGAATGGTTTGAAAATTGAATTCATCAAACTTTGAAATGTTGAAGGTGCATTGGTAAGGCCAAAAGGCATGACCAAAATTCATAATGACCCTCATGAGTTCTAAATGTTGTTTTCAGAATGTCTTCAATCTTCATTCTGATTTGATGATATCCTGAACGAAGATCCAACTTGGTGAAGTAAATTGATCCATGCAATTCATCTAGTAATTCATCAATGACAGGAATGGGAAACTTATCTTTAATAGTGAGCTTGTTGAGCTCCCTATAATCCGGACACATGCGCCATGATCCATCCTTCTTGTGCACCAATACTACTGGAGCAGAGAAAGAACTTTGACTTGGTTGAATTATACCAGCCTCTAGCATTTCTGCAAACCATACGTTCAATTTCACTCTTTTGGGCATAGGGATATCTGTACGACCTGATGTTTGGAGGAACACTTCCTGGAATCAGATGAATAGCATGATCATGATCACGAATAGGTGGGAGACCTTTGGGAGTCTCAAATACCTTGGAA